>CM060663.1:3389706-3409706 GCA_030686955.1 Odontamblyopus rebecca | reverse complement strand
TCCAATTAGATCTGGTGTTGGGGGCATATATCGCTTTCTTTTTTGAACACCAGCATTGATATCATCGAATAAAACATAAACGGCAACCGGAACCCGTTTATCGGACCATACTAAATGTTTTACTGTACCACATAAACCATTAACTAGGCCATCATTTACATCAATATTTTTACATAACATAACCCGCGCACCATTACCTAACAATAACTGGTCTGGCAGGCATGTGTAAGCCGTATCACTATGGGGAACAAGCCTTGCCTCTAATTTACCGGTTTTCTTATTGAGTCCAAAATCCTGTGCATCTATTTCTACATAATCTGGGCAAGTGCGGGTAAGTTTTTGGTATTGTAATTATCTACTTGTTGATTTCTTGGGAAAATGTACAGCGTGTCAGGTTCCTCCCCAGTTTCACAATGTCTTAATACCGAAATATCACTACTTAACATGGGAGTAGTTCGAGAACGAGTTCTTAGTCGATTTAACAAATGTGCAAATATTTCATCTTTTTGGCGCACAATTGTTCTTAATTCAACGTATGAAAATAAATTTGTCCAGAAGTTCACACCTTCAATGTCTTTATATAGGGGTTTACCTAAAACAGGTGCCAATTGATAAAAGTCTCCCACAGCTATGATTGATACATTTCCAAACGGAGAAAAGTCACCTGTTTGCTTAATTTGTCTTAATCTACCGTGAACATATGTGAGTAATTTGTGATTAACCATAGATATTTCATCAATGATCAAAATGTTCAAATCACAATACTTTACACGAAGACAATTTAACTTCTCTTCACCTAAAGGTGAGTAAGGCAGACTCAAAAAGCTCCAATTTGAAATGTTGTGTGGATAGTAGCTGCTTTTAAATTGTACGCTGCTATTCCAGTTGGGGCAGTTAACAACACACTAATGTTATCTGGATTTCGGCACAGAGGGGCCAATAACCTCGTTGCCTCATACTGTATCGCTTTTATCAGGTGACTTTTCCCGTCCCGCCCCACCTGTAATAAATACATGTAAGGGCTCAGGATTATTACCAGCAATTTTATCTAAACACCAAGAACGGATTTTATAAAAGATAGCCAATTGTTCGTCATTTAATGTACGAACTAAATCCAAACCCTCTTGTCTACTAAGTATATTATTACGTTTTTCTAAATGGGATATTTCTTCGTGACATACAGCCAAATCAGGAATGGGAAGTGGTTCTTCTTCGGGGTTTCTATCTTGCTGCTGGTCCAATTCATTTGTACATTCTATTCTTTCAGACTCTTGTTCTGGGCATAAACGTGACCACGCATTTTCCAAGTCCGAATTAAGGTCAACTTCTTTCTGGAGCTCCTCTAAATCTTCTTTAACTCTTTCAAATTTACGCCTGTTTGATTTTACTACAGAGCGTATGCTACGCATTGAACCATCGGAAAACTGAACATTGCCATTATTATAAAACTGCAAGAAGGACTCGAAGCTTTCCGGCTTTAAATGGGAACGATAGGGCACAAACAATTCAATCATACTTCTATAATACTGTTCTGGGCTTTTTGTTTTTGAAAAACGGGCAAACCGAATGACTGCTGCCTGAGTCCGTGACCTTTTATAATAAATCCATGATCAAATTGTAGTGGGATTGAGTTTTTAGATTTTTCACCTTTTGTTAGTAAACGATATTCAGATGCAAATGTTGCCATACACATGTCACTGAACACAGTATTGTTGGGACGGTTCTTATATCTATCAATAATGTTTAACATCCAAATATCTTCTTCTCTATCAGTTTCATCAATGGTGTTTAAAGGCCTGCTCATTCTAACAATGTTCTCTCCAGTGGGTATAAACACTACTTTTCTGGAACATTCTTTTAAATGCATATTGGTAAGTAAATAAACTGCTTCCTGTGCAGACACCTCTCTATTGTGTAGGAAAACAGAACCAATTTTTTCAGAGCGGCTTTGGCATCTAAATTTCCTTTACGGGCTTCTTTTTGGGCCATACTTAACAATAATCCCATTTCTCTTTCAGATTTGGAAATATATGAGATTATATAAACAATGCAAGCATATGGGTCCAACACATACTGAATGTCCAAATTAGCATTCCAAATTCTGAGAATATGTCGACTAAACTGATTATTCCAAATCTCAGAAATATTTCTCTTTAAAACTACATGTGTGCGACCTCCCAAACAATTATATGCTTTTTCGTATACTTCCTGATCAAACCCAAGGGAATTAAATACAGCATCAGGACAGTTATACGGACAGTTCTCCATCAAGCAAATTTTTTTCACTTTGGACACCATCTCCACACCTTGTGCTGTAGGCATTGTTGTATGGCAAATACACTGCACCTGAATATCGCTTGTACTGTCAGTTTTGGCTGGGTGACATTTTGGGCATTTGGGTTTTGGCTCTGATTTTTTATGAAAGTCCGGGAAGATATAGGGCGGGGGAAATTAAATCGGCATACTGTTTTATTTTTTGCAAGTTTTTGAATGTCGCTTAGAATGTTGCTGCACAGACGTGACGACCTCATACAAAGGATCGTCCTCGGCTGGCAGCTCGCATGTGACGTATTTGTCAATAAACTCAATCACCTCTTCATCGGTGTTTTCATGAAGTCTGGGGGCATTTTTGATCCAAAACAAACAGTGTACATGAGGTGAACCTCTCTGCTGGAACTCAACCCGGTAGAAATAATCAACAATTTCACCAATGGGATGTAACGGAGACATTAATACTTCCTTAAGAAATATATGCCAGCGATAGTCAAACATCCTGGCCGCGATAACCGGGTTACGCCTTAAGAGTTCACAGCGCTCAGACCACTCTAGGTCTTCTACTGTTTGTAATCGACCTTCATGTCTTAAGATAGTGTTAATTAAATTTTTCCAGCGCATATCAGCACTGGAAAATGAACAGAACCAGGTTGGGACCCCTAACTGGCGCACCATAGCTAGCAAGTCGCTTGAAGCAGTCTGCCAATATGCTGGACTTCCTCTTATAGGTTTAAGAAAACGGTATCCACCATCATGCTCCAGCATCGTTCTCAGAGTTTCTTTAATATTTGAATCATTGCACTGAGCCAATTTAACTGTGTCCCCTTTTCGAAGTGCAATGGATACGCTTGAAACTACCTGTTTGAGAACCGATATGTAGTACGCGTAAAAGAGATAAAGTAAACTACTTGAAAATCGTCCATCGGCATGCATTATTCTATTATTTAAATAACGCATCAAAGTTATCCGTACAGGTCTTTTATCGTGAAACGTAAAGCGTCCGAGGGGAAATAGCGATGGAAAGCACTTGGCTTCATTCTCACGATCTGAGAGCAATCTCACCGGATTGTTGCCCTCTGTTGGCGCCAGATTTAAAATGCCATCCAAGTACTGATCCAGTATCTCTTGGCCTAAATCAAGGGGCAAAGAACAAGTGTCCTGAAAAACACAGTATCGCTGTTGGTCAAGCAAGAGTTCATCATTAAGATCTTCATCTTCAGTTTTTTCATTTTCTTGCTCTGAAGTTGGCATTTTCTCATGAAGGAATGAGTCTACCTCTTTGTCTTCACAAAATTCGGCCATATCATCTTGAAAGAGTTCATCTAACTCTTCGTTTGAAAATTCATTTACCCAAGTTTCATCGAATTGAATGTCCTTAAAAACTTATTTATCCTTTTTAAACACTTAATGGCATGTTTTATACGTATTGTATCAACAAATTGAAATTCATAATGACCTTTATATGTTAATTTACGTTTTAGCTTGACTGGCAACAATACACCACCCAAGTCAGAGCGCGGTAAAAGTTTTACAGTGTGACTTAAATTTGAAGGACAGCACACCATAGGCCCCTGACATGATTTTTGTCCACCTTTGGGTAAAGCTACGATCTTCATCATTGCTATATTGGGGGATACTAAAAGTTCTTCTACACTATTTAAGCATGCCAATTCTTCTGGAATGGGGTCAAGTTCTAAATTATTAACTGCACTTTCAGCTGGAGTCTCACCTCTTTTAAGCTTTCGGTGACAGGTATAACAGATCCAGAGTTTACCTTTGGCAGTTGTTTTCATCGGGCAAGGGCTGACACAGTCACTACTACATTTATGCAAATATGTGTCAGTTATACACTTTTTAGCTGCTATTAGTGAATTTTCTTTCTTACTATAGTTATCCATGTTACAATGTATAACTGAATTTTCAAAAAACATTCTATGGCACACAGAACAAATAAATTCTGGGCCCTTTTCAACTTTAGTCAAGAAACTCTCCAGGACATATTCTAAGTCCTTTAATTTGAGTTTGTGGAGTTTCTTGTTAATTTTTGTTTCTTGAACACGCTTTTTATTTTTGCTATTATGATACCGGGTTTTACTACTAATGATTTTTTCCTTTCTAAATCCTGGGTCTTCATATTTTTCTTTACTTGCAGCTTTTAATCGCTCCCGATGTGAATTATCTTTACGGTACTTTTCCTTACTTAAGGCTTTTACTTTATGCCTATGCAATTTATCTGTACTATATTTGTCTTTACTGAAAGCTTTAACCCTTTCTCGGTGGGACTTATCAATAGTATATTTTACTTTACTGAAAGCTTTAACGCTTTCTCGGTGGGACTTATCAGTAATATATTTTTCTTTACTAAAAGCTTTAACGCTTTCTCGGTGAGACTTATCAGTAATATATTTTTCTTTACTAAAAGCTTTAACGCTTTCTCGGTGGGACTTATCAATAGTATATTTTACTTTACTGAAAGCTTTAACGCTTTCTCGGTGGGACTTATCAGTAATATATTTTTCTTTACTAAAAGCTTTAACGCTTTCTCGGTGGGACTTATCAGTAATATATTTTTCTTTACTAAAAGCTTTAACGCTTTCTCGGTGGGACTTATCAGTAAAATATTTTTCTTTACTAAAAGCTTTAACGCTTTCTCGGTGGGACTTATCAATACTATATTTTACTTTACTGAAAGCTTTAACGCCTTCTCGGTGGGACTTATCAGTACTATATTTTTCTTTACTGAAAGCTTTAACGCCTTCTCGGTGGGACTTATCAGTACTATATTTTTCTTTACTAAAAGCTTTAACGCTTTCTCGGTGGGACTTATCGATAGTATATTTGTCTTTACTATAAGCTTTAACCCTTTCTTGGTGGGACTTATGGGTAGTATACTTTAGAATGCTCATGGCCTTGAGTTTGTCTCTGTGCTGTTTGTTTGCTTTATACATTTCTTTACTTCTGTTTTTTAACTTGTTTCTAAAATTCAATTGTTGCCAGTACTTGTTTCTCTTTAAATTTCTTACATACTGTCTATAAATAGCATTCTGTGCATATCGTTTTCTGAATCTGTCTCTCTCTTTCTCTCTGCGTTTTAGCAATTTTGATTCGATTTCTTTTGAGGTGGAATTAGCCATTTTAGCATGTTCAGCATTTACGAGAGAGAGCCCCTGAAATCTTAAACTGTATCCACTTTTATTAATATCAATTTGACAAAAACCACAACAACTTTTCCCATTTGAATCTTTAACACATTTAACAACTTCATAATGATTGTTATTGCGGTTCTCTAAATATATACATTGGCTTGACAGCGGGTTGCTATTACACTTGTACTGCAGCCAATTTCCATTTAAAAATGTAAATATACTTACACCCAAATAGTCAGCTGTTACCTGAATTTCGACCTCAGTAGCCCAATTATTGACATATTTCATTTTGGTTTTTTCAATATACTCAGCAACAGAGACAAACCCATGACGCAAGAGACTCTTGTACTTGACAGCATTCTGTTCAAGTTCTTTTACTACTGCAAGCCGAATTTTCCGATGATTTTTCTGTGTTCCACTCACTGCAAGTGAAATTGCCCGAAAAAAACAATTGCCATCAGCAACAATGGATTCATTTTTACATGGGACACCTAATGAGATTTTTGTTGTTAATTGGGGGTATTTAATTGTTCAAAAGCCACATTCATTTTTTTACACAGAGACTGGCAAATGTCCTTGTCAATTGGGTTGAAATCCAATGAAGTTTGCTCATGGCTAATAAATTGGACATCTTCAATTACCTCTTCACTATCTGATTTGTCATTTCTGTGTTTTTTGGATGTGTGGCTGCACTTACGCCTTGGAGACCGTGCTTTAGCCCTAGGTTCACTGGCGTCTGTTGACCTTGTCCGCTTTCTATTTGACAAATTTGTACCTGGCTTGGTTACAACAACCCCATTGATTTCAAATGATTTATCTTTACTGGTAAATACATCAGCCAAATGACAAAAGTGAGAATGCAATTCAGAAATAGACCTGAAATAACACACCACACTACTGCCATCTGGGTGTACAATGCCAGTTTTGCTGCGAGAATGAGAATCAACGACAGCATATAAACCATTATCATTAATGACGGCACACGTGGTCTTACACAAGGTGAAGAGACAAGTGTCATAATGTGACAACATTCTCTCTAAACCATTTCCCAAACTAACAAGAACCTCTTCTTCAACGAACTCACCACTATCAACACCAACAATACCAGAAACACAGTCCCCGTACTGAAAGTGAAATGTCTGACCCTCAATATCCCATTCCTGTGGAAGATTTGAGACGAGCATCATATTAGACCCTGAGCTAATCTTTTTGCTCTCTCTGCAATGTACATACAATTTATCACCCAAAACAAGAACTCTATCCAGGTCCTGCTTCTGCCACAAAGACACAGGAGACGCAACGTGCTTTGCTAGACCCACTAATGCCATCGGCGTGCACTGAAAACCGGGATACTTAAAGCGATCATTCCCCTGGTGAAATGATCCACTGATGTTCTCAGGCACAGACTTACCAGACCCTACATCAGCAAAATAACCTTTCATTTCTTTAAAGTCAACACCAAAAGAAACATCACAATGGGGCCTTTCTTCATCTCCAGAGCAACAGATGCACGAATCACTGCTGTTGGTCCTCTTGGTCCTCTCGGTCCTCTCGGTCATCTCAGTCCTCTTGGTCTTCTTCGTCATATCGGATGGACCATGATGACTCTTCTCAGTCTATGAAAAAAAAATACACTGAATATCTTATATCTAAAATGAGCATGGATAAAAACCTGAGGCTTCAGTAATGGATAAATATGATAAATAGAATATAACTTTTTTTCTATGTTGAATAATTTGCTGTGAAACTATTGTCACTGAATATCTTTAACATTATCTTTAACTTTAACATTTAATACATAGCTGTAACTAATCAACTGCTACTAATTATTGTAAATACCAACCGGGTCTTTCAGCAACACATGACCAGCGCTGGTGGGTGCTCCAGGTGTCACCACCCCCACCACGCCTGGCTCCACCTACATCAGTAAATTAGTTAAACACATGGAATACAAAAAATGTTTTATTGTGGCAATACATTTAGAACTTAATACCAACCTGATCTTCACCCGACATGTTTGCGGCACTGGTAGGTGACGTTTCAAGAGTCACCACCACCTCAGCCCCCATCTGAAGAACAAAAACAAGCAAATTCATGTTGTCATTCATGTAATTTTGGTCTGAATCTCTATTATTATGCATCGTAATAGTTTGTGAGGAAACAAAGTTGACAAAAGTGTATCACATCTACTGTTTATCTATAACCTGAAAGTAAAACTATGATCACATGGCAAATTCTTATTAAATATTTGTTGAATAATTGCATATGCATTACATAAAAGGCACATACCTGGCCAGCCACTGCAGGCTTCACAGTCACAACTTTAGCGGCCTGCACCTATAAGTGTATTTACAGTTCCTGTCTTGTCACATTCCACTCAAAGATGAAATAATAGTGACAAACGTTTCACTTTATTCACAATTTTTCATACCTGTGGCTTGGGCTGGCTTCTCTGGGAGGCTGCAGCTTTCGGACGCTTGACACGTGTCCGAGCCTGAAAAATGATACATTTATAGATACGTAACACAGTATTTCACTTTGCATATACCAAATTTTAATTGCTTTGTAATCCCACCTTTCCAGTGGGAAGGCTAGCAGTGCACTCCACAGAGCCAAGATCATTCAGCGCGGCTCTGTCATAGCGGATCGGGACGGCGGGTTGGAGAGCATTGACTCCACCTATTAAAATGAGATTTTCAAATTTATGAGATTAGGTAGTGTATTTAAAATGCCACACACTCAAAACAAACCTGCTCCTGCTTAACCAGCCGCCTCTTGGGAACCCCTGGGGAGTGCGCAGGGCTTCCAGGCTGGTCCTTAAATAGGAGCAGTAAACAATGTTAATGACAACAGTCTTAACAATTACTGACGACACTCACATTACAACTCCATACCATGAGTCTCACCTTCTTTTCCCGTCCGACCAGCGGCCATTCAGAAGGGGGCTGCCGTGGCAGTGGGGCTTCCCCTCTCCGGCGTTTAAGACGAGACGCCTTAAAATGTAGAAATATAAATAAAATACAGACCAAAACACATTTCACTTTATTGTACATTAAACATTTTTACTCAATAAACTTACCTTCTTTCCTGCAGGAAAGCAGACAGTGTGTGGCACAGCATCCAGGTTGGATGGAACAACCTTGTTCATCGCTTTCAAAATGGCTGTGCTGAAAAGGACTGGGGATAGTGGGATGGAAAACACTGACTCCACCTGTTAAAATTAGATTAGATCTAAATACATCATAAGATTCAACAAAGTACTGCCAAAATGCCACACACTCAAAACAAACCTCATGATGAACCAGCCGTCTCTGGGGAATCTCTGGAGATTGCGCGGGGCTTCCCGGCTGGTTCTTCGGCAAGAGCAATAATAAAAGACTCTTCAAAACAATTCATGAGTGAACCTGAGGTTATGACTAGACAAGCCCCACCTTCTTTCCGCGCTTGACCTCTGTCCATCCATCCGAAGGTGGTGGCCGTGGCCGGGGGCAGGGCCGGTCACGACCACCCTTGGCTTGACCTTCCTGGTTGGTGGAGACACAGGAGCTTGGGGAGATGGCCTGGGCATGGCCATCTCCAACTGTTGGAACGATACAGTCCAAAGCAACTGAGCAAGAATGTCCATCCCACCATCAGTATCACTCAGATGGACCTGCAAATGATAGAAAAGAAAAAAAAAAATTATTTGCCAATAGATATTAAAGACTTGGATTTCAGAACAATACTTACCCCATCCCAGCACCACAGGTTCAGGCGGTCCATCGGAAAATACTCGACAGCAGAGTAGTACTTGACAGCTTCAGTAAAATAAAATAAATAAATAAATAAATAAATAAATAGAGAGAGACATAAAGGGAGATAGATCGACAGAGAGAGAGAGAGAGAGAGAGAGAGAGGGAGAGACAGAGGGAGAGAGAGAGATTGACAGAGAGAAGGAGAGAGAGAGGGAGAGAGACAGACAGAGAGGGGAGGGAGAGAGCCATAGAGAGAGAGAGAGAGAGAGAAAGGGGGAGACAGAGAGACACACATACTCATGAGCGCCGCAACACGATGGAACTCTTGGCGCAGATGATTTTGCAAATCCACCTCAGCGTTCAGACGAGGTGGAAAGTCCAGGACACAGACCTCAAAACAACAATTTAGTGTTAAAATGAGAGTGTAGAAATGTGTTAGCACTCAAATCTGTTTCAAGCAAGGACTTGACCTGTCTAAACTAGTACTACAGTAGCATCTAGCAAGGTTTAAAACCAGAGTTACAGCTTTATGAAACCAGTTCTAAGTTTGTACGCTGTCTAACAACTAAGTAACCAAATACTACAGCAGAAAGGGGAGAATGTGTCCACCTTAACTTAATTACTAGGCCAAGATTTGTAGATATACACGACTTATTTGACTGAATTGTGTTTACCCCAACACCCCCAACAATTTTGGAAATATGGTACCTTTGGCCAGCGGCTGCAAACGGTGGCAAGGTACAGACCGAAGTCTTTTGCAGCCTCAGCAATCGTCTTGCTGGCCGTCAAGTTGTTAGAGGGAGCAGTGACTATAACAAGAGAGGGAGTACGAGGGACCTTTATCTTCGCAATCTCTCTCTCAAGCTCATGCTGCAGCTCCCGGGTGGAGCTGAAACCAAAGGTGAACTTTCCTTCAGGTAGATGAACAAGGCCATCTACGAAGTGGCGCAGATGAGAAGCCCCAACAACCAGAACAAACTGAAAAAAATAACATTTAAAAAGTTAAGCTTTTGTAAACTACATTTACAGTTAAAAGGACTTACCTTCTTGTCAGGGTCCTCAGGAGGGATGTAAAGCTTGTGGAACCTTCCAGTGACAGGTGACCTTGGCCATTTACGCACTGGGTAGCGGTAGCCAGTCCCATAGCCTAGACAATTAGGAAAATATTGTCACTTATTTATAGAGAGCAGAAACTGCCAAATCGGAAAGGGAAAGATTTCTTGTACATACTTTTCGAATCTCGGTCCTCAGCGCTACGAGGAGAATGCTCGGAAACGACAGTCTCCTGCCGCTCCGCCATCCTCCTCTTAGCCGCCTGGGAACGACGGAACGACTTTCCACGAGGCATCTGAAAAAGTTCAAATGAACAATTTAAATTGTAATGTAGAAATGTAGGAGTCAGATACATTGTAAAGCCAATGTACAGCTGGTTTAAAGCGGGTGTTAAACCATTGCTACAGCACGACTATATCACTTCTAAAGTACAATTAATCCAGATTCAAACCAAGACCAAATAAGTACTAAACTAGAGATAACGAGGATTAAACAGGTCTAAACAAGGACTACAACTCACTTAGTTCTAAACCAGCTCTTAAACCAGTCCAAAACAGAACAAATCCCATTTTAAATCGGGTCTAAACCATAATCAGGTCTCAAGCAGGACTAAAATAGGAAGGACTAAACCAGGACTGAAACAGGTCCAATGCAAAATCAGGATTACACTAGCTCTACACTAGGACTAAACAAGGACTAAACCAGGCCTACGCAGAAATCAGGATTACACTAGCTCTACATCAGGACTAAACTAGGTCTAAGCCAAAATAGGTCTAAACCAGGACTAAACAAGGACTAAACCAGGCCTACGCAGAAATCAGGATTACACTAGCTCTACATCAGGACTAAACTAGGTCTAAGCCAAAATAGGTCTAAACCAGGACTAAACAAGGACTAAACCAGGCCTACGCAGAAATCAGGATTACACTAGCTCTACACTAGGACTAAACAAGGACTAAACCAGGCCTACGCAGAAATCAGGATTACACTAGCTCTACATCAGGACTAAAGAGTCAAAATAGGACTAAACCAGGACTAGACCAGGTCTAAAACAAAACCAGGTCCAAAACAGGATTAAAGTAGCTCTACACCAGGACTTAACGAGGTCTGAGCCAACACTAAACTAGGACTAGACCAGGACTAAACCAGGAGTGGACCAGGTCTAAGCCAAAATAGGACTAAATCAGGACTAAACTCGGACCAGACCCAAAACTAGACCAGGACTAAACCAGGAGTGGACCAGGTCTAACTCAGGACTATCCCAAACGAAACAGAACAGTGTCACTCTGCCCCTGACATGGATACTGCACGGTAACAGAAAATTCAAATTTCCCGCTCCTGGACTGTGCGGAGCGTGCTGATTGGCTGCTTCTGCTCACACTCTGTCCTGATCTGACCCCACAGCCACACTGTCAAGACCTGGTCTAAGCCAAAATAGGACTAAATCAGGACTAAACTTGGACCAGACCCAAAACTAGATCAGGACTAAACCAGTAGTGGACCAGGTCTAACTCAGGACTATCCCAAACTAAACAAGGACTAAACCAGGCCTACGCAGAAATCAGGATTACACTAGCTCTACACTAGGACTAAACAAGGACTAAACCAGGCCTACGCAGAAATCAGGATTACACTAGCTCTACATAAGGACTAAAAAGAGTCAAAATAGGACTAAACCAGGACTAGACCAGGTCTAAAACAAAACCAGGTCCAAAACAGGACTAAACCAGGCCTACGCAGAAATCAGGATTACACTAGCTCTACATCAGGACTAAAGAGTCAAAATAGGACTAAACCAGGACTAGACCAGGTCTAAAACAAAACCAGGTCCAAAACAGGATTAAAGTAGCTCTACACCAGGACTTAACGAGGTCTGAGCCAACACTAAACTAGGACTAGACCAGGACTAAACCAGGAGTGGACCAGGTCTAAGCCAAAATAGGACTAAATCAGGACTAAACTAGGACCAGACCCAAAACTAGACCAGGACTAAACCAGGAGTGGACCAGGTCTAACTCAGGACTATCCCAAACTAAACAGAACAGTGTCACTCTGCTCCTGACACGGATACTGCACGGTAACAGAATTCAAATTTCCCGCTCCTGGACTGTGCGGAGTGTGCTGATTGGCTGCTTCTGCTCACACTCTGTCCTGATCTGACCCCACAGCCACACTGTCAAGACCTGGTCTAAGCCAAAATAGGACTAAATCAGGACTAAACTCGGACCAGACCCAAAACTAGACCAGGACTAAACCAGGAGTGGACCAGGTCTAACTCAGAACTATCCCAAACTAAACAGAATAGGTTGATCACAGAGAATTCAAATTTCCCGCTCCTGGACCGTGTGGAGTGTGCTGATTGGCTGCTTCTGCTCACACTCTGTCCTGAACTGACCCCACAGCTGCCTCTGCTCACAGTCTGGACTAAACTAGCTCTAAATGAATATCACATCTAAAGTAAAATAAATCTAAATATGCAGTTAAACAAATTAAAAATGTTTTCAACATGAACAATCTTTAATAATATTCATAATTTTGTCTACTTTAATCCTGTTGCAGAGAGAAAATAAAATTGACCTACCTTTAGATCTCTTTAGGTCGAGTCCAAGTTAAATCCAAGTGAGAGGAAGTTGAAATAATCCACAGGGGATCAGAAAATGCTTCTTGGCTTGGTCCAAAAGAGGATTTCACGCAAGGCGCAGAGGTGAAAGTCCTGGTAGAAAACCGAAAACTTTCAAAGAGGCGCTGCTCTGCAGAGGCTTATATACCGCTGATGTCACACATCACACCACTGCAGCTGATTGGCTGTCACCAGGCCACAGCAGCCAATCACACGTGTGGAGGGAGGGGCCAGAGCCAGGGTGTTTTTAAGCTGCACATTTGGCTCTATAGGACTCAAACCAGAACTAAAAACCAGGACTAGGATTTTCAGGTCTAAACAAGTACTAAATAAACCAGGTCTAGGTCAGGACTAACCTAGGACTAAAGCAAGTCTAAACCAGGACTACAGCTGGTCTAGAGCAGAAATAGTCCACATCTAAAACAGGACTATCCCAAAACTTGAAGCATATGGGCCAAAAGTAAATATCAATACTGCCAAAGTCTGCACAGCAACAGAACATACAGAATTCCCTCCACTAGACTGTGGAGCGTGCTGATTGGCTGCTTCCTCTCACAGTGCTTTCTGATTGCCCCACAACATCACACTCAGGAACTGGTCTAAACTAGAACTAACCCGGGCTAAGAAGCAGGTCAAAATCAGATTTAAGAAACCCTCAACATGAATGTTAAATGGGCACCATAGCGCCCCCTAGGGAGGTTTATGACACAGCAAAATATTACTTTGCCGTAGACATACAAAGTTTGATACACACATTTGTGACAGGGTCATGATGAAAAAAGTCAATGCCATCTCCCATCATGATGGGAACATGATGCTAAACCAAATTTGGTACACAGATGCATCATGGGTTACTAGGCAACCAAAAGGAAGTCGGCCATATTGGATAGACCGTGTAACCTGGTGACAACGGCACATTTTCCTGTAGTCATATTTTAATGAACTCGTCCTAGGGATTTTGACGCAGCCTCACCAGAAACATTCTGTCATCTCGACGAGTGGGACATTAAAAGTTGTTAAAAGCTTTTTAAAAATTAAACGTGTTGCCGTGACAACAACTCAAATTAAATTCGTTTTTGTGGCTCGTCATCAAATTTCGAAGAGCGATAATTCGTACAAATGTTGGCCGATTTTATTCAAACTTTAAGCGTTGGTGGACACCCCGACCCTGAACAGAATAATATAAGTACATCTCACATGGGCACTATAGCGCCCCCTAGGGAGATTGACTGGGACAGCAAAATTTTAATTTGTCGTAGACATATAAAATTTGGTACACACGTTTGTGACCTGGTCTTGATCAAAAAGGTCAAAGTCACCACCACACCATTTCTTATTGTGTTGCCATGGCAACAGCCCAAACATTTGTCCTCGTCAATAGGACTCCCGACAAAAACTTTCGCGTAGCCGAACCAAATTTGGTACACAGATGCATCATGGGAATAGGAACATAAAAATATATTGTGACCACGCCCCCTGCCAAACCGAAAGTCCGCCATCTTGGATTAAACGTCATAATGTAATCCTATGTAGACATTTAATTCTGCCACATTTTCATTTATGAAACTGTAAAAACAGCTACAACCTCAAATGTGGGCGCATCTTCAAAAAAAAACCCAACTGGTCAAAGTTGAGACTGACATAAAAATTAAATAAATAATAAATAATAGACAAAGTAACACTGCCCAGCAAAATCACCATAGCCGAACTGGCCTAAAAAAAAGGGGGGGAGGAATAGGGCGCGTTAGCGCCCCCTGCGAGTTCTGCGAGTGCAAGCGAGGGCCGATCATCGCCGCTTGCGGCTATATTTATTATTATTATTATTATTTTCCTCCGCCCCCCGAACACAGTTCGGCAACTTCCCGCCGACGAAAACTCACGAAATTTTGTACAAAATTCAAGAACGCCAAAGTAGGAATTTACAAATACTCCACATCCAAAAATTCAAAAAAGTGGCGCGACAGCGCCCCCTGCAAAATCAAAATACATTGCGCCTATGGCTATACCCGAAAAATGAACTTTGTCGTAGACAAACGAAATTCGGGTGGTGGATGGGTCTTGTCGTTCCAAACCAAAAAATATATTACGCGGTTGCTAGGCAACCAACAGGAAGTCGGCCATATTGGACCGATCGTGCGACCTGGCGTCGAAGGCGCATTTTCATGTCATCGTAATTTAACGAACTCGTCCTAGGGTTTTTGACGCAGCCTCACCAGAATCATTCTGTGTCATCTCGACGAGTGGGACATTAAAAGTTGTTAAAAGCTTTTTAAAAAATTAAACGGTGTTGCCGTGACAACCGCTCAAATTTCGGGTACGTTTTGCGGCTCGCCATCAAATTTCGAAGAGCGATAATTCGTACAAATGTTGGCCGATTTCGCTCAAACTTTAAGCGTTGGTGGACACCCCGACCCTGAACAGAATGATATAAGAAAATCTCAAATGGGCACTATAGCGCCCCCTAGGGAGATTGCATGGAACAGCTAAAATTTACTTTGTCGTAGACATATAAAATTTGGTACACACATTCGTGACCTGGTCTCGATCAAAAAAGTCAATGACGCCCCACGCCATTTGCCATCGTGTTGCCATGGCAACAGCCCAAACATCTGTCCTCGTCAATAGGACGCCCGACAAAAACTTTGGCGTAGCCGAACCAAATTTGGTACACAGATGCATCATGGGAATAGGAACAAAAAGTATATTATGCGGTTACTAGGCAACCAACAGGAAGTCGGCCATATTGGATAGACCGTGTAACCTGGTGGCAAAGGCAAATTTTCTTTTCGCCGTACTTTAACGAACTCGTCCTAGGGTTTTTGACGTAGCCTCACCAGAATCATTCTGTGTCATCTCGACGAGTGGGACATTAAAAGTTGTTAAAAGCTTTTTAAAAATTTAACGGTGTTGTCGTGACAACGGCCCAAATTTCGGGTACGTTTTGCGGCTCGCAATGAAATTTCGAAGAGCGATAATTTGCACAAACTTTGGACAATTTCGCTCAAACTTTAAGCGTTGGTGGACACCCCGACCCTGAACAGAATGATATCAGGAAATCTCAAATGGGCACTATAGCGCCCCTAGGGAGATTGCATGGAACAGCAAAAATTTACTTTGTCGTAGACATATAAAATTTGGGACACACGTTCGTGACCTGGTCTCGATCAAAAAGTCAATGACGCCCCCACACCATTTCTTATTGTGTTGCCATGGCAACAGCCCAAACATTTGTCCTCGTCAATAGGATGCCCGACAAAAACTTTGCTGTAGCCAAACCATATTTGGTACACAGATGAATCATGGGAATAGGAACAAAAAAGTATATTACGCGGTTGCTAGGCAACCAACAGGAAGTCGGCCATATTGGATAGACCTTGTAACCTGGTGGCAAAGGCGCATTTTCCTGTCAACGTACTTTAACGAACTCGTCCTAGGGTTTTTGACGCAGCCTCACCAGAATCATTCTGTGTCATCTCGACGAGTGGGACATTAAAAGTTGTTAAAAGCTTTAAAAAAAATTAAACGGTGTTGCCGTGACAATGGCTCAAATTTCGGGTACGTTTTTGTGGCTCGCCATCAAATTTCGAAGAGCGATAATTCGTACAAATGTTGGCCGATTTCACTCAAACTTTAATCGTTGGTGGACACCCCGACCCTGAACAGATTTTTACAAGAAAATCCCAAATGGGCACTATAGCGCCCCCTAGGGAGATTGCATGGAACAGCAAAAATTTACTTTGTAAAATTTGGTACATATGTTCGTGACCTGGTCTCGATCAAAAAAGTCAAAGTCACCACCACGCCATTTCTTATTGTGTTGCCATGGCAACAGCCCAAACATCTGTCCTCGTCAGTAGGACGCCCGACAAAAACTTTGCTGTAGCCAAACCAAATTTGGTACACAGATGCATCATGGGAATAGGAACAAAAAAGTATATTACGCGGTTGCTAGGCAACCAACAGGAAGTCAGCCATACTGGGTTGATTGTGCGACCTGCAAAGGCGCATTTTGTTGTCCTCATACTTTAACAAACTCGTCCTGAGGTTTTAGACCCAGCCTCACCAGAATCATTCTGTGTTATCGTGAAAAGTGGGACATTAAAAGTTGTTAAAAGCTCTTAAAAATACGCCATGGCAGCGGCACACATTTTGTTTTTTGTTTTTTTGCAGCTCGAAAAATTTAACGAGTGATATTTCCCATAGCCTTTCGCTGATTTCACTCAAGGTCTAATATTTGGCGGATATGCCCACCCTGAACAGTTTCATACAAGAAAATCAAAGATGGGTCCGACAGTGCCCCCTAGAGATATTGTATGGAGCAGTAAATATATATTTTATTGCAGACATACAAAATTTGGATCACATATTCTTGACATGGTCTCGATCAAAAAAGTTAATGACACCCACATCGCATCTCCCATCACCATGGTAACAGGTCAAATATCTACTCTTTCTAATGGACAAAGTCTCTGGTGTAGCCCAACCAAATTTAGTACACAGATGCATCATGGAAATTACTGAGTTTCAGATGACATCACAACATTCTATAGGCCAATATTATTTTAATACAGTGGGCAGTCAAAAAGAAAATAGTTCAAATAAAACAACATGCTGTTATATAACAAGTTAATTACTGACAGAAGTGATTCAGCACCATATTTGTAAAATTATCGTATCAGGGTTTATGCAGGATTCAACAAACCAAATTTAATGTCTTTTTAATTGTATTCAATATTTTAATGCCATTCATAGACATAAAAAGAAAGATATTTAAAGGTGGACTGTGTAACATTTCTTGTGGAGGGTCCGTGTGATGCTTTTCTCCATGTTATTGCTTTGATATGTCATTGCTCTGCCTGGAATGTTTCACAGTATGGCATTAAACCTTTCTATCTTCATCGAGACCAAACCAGACCAAGTTATGGGTCAGGTCACCATCAGTCAATCAATCAATGTAAACCACCTGTAATTTAATAAATGTAAGTTAGAACTGTTTAATGTCATAGTCTGGAGCATTCCAGGCAGAGCAATGACACATCCATAGAGACGAGCAGGTGATGGACCCTCCAGTAGAAGAACACTTGTACAGTGCACTTATTGATTAATTCCAGCTTTCATCTTGTCAAAGTGACCCTCAGTAGAATGACAAAAACCTATAGTTATTATTCGGGACAGAAATTTGATACAATTTTATTAATTTATAATTTTTTTTATTCATCATTAACATGAGCCGTATCAGCCTGTTTGATAATATATTCAGCTTTGGCACATTTGTTTATGTCGTACAGAACCAAAACTTAAAACCACATGGTTCATTTGCATAAACAGCTTCTGTCGGACTAAAAGACACGTCTCAGTGGAATTTGAGTGTTCTTTCTGTGAGGATGGTGAGTCTGTTCTGTGTGTATATCGTGTTGTTGATACAGGCCACAGTATCCAGGTTACTATTGGAATATCCCAGAGTGGTATAGTGGGCCACAACTCCTGTGTTTGTGCTGTGAGACGCAGCCTCGTCTCCTTATGCTATACACAAAAATCTACATTGTTTGTCGGTTAAAAATGAATGTGATCAACAAATTTCGTAATGATCAATTATCCATTAGTCAACTAATCATATCCATCCCTAGTTATTATTATGCAAAACATTTATAAAGCTTATTTACTGGAATATAATTGGGTGTTAAACATCATTCCACCAAATAGCTTTTGTATTGGGGATCAATGCATTTATTAAAAATGTTTCCAGTCAAAAGGACCCAGATTCCCTGCAGTGGCTGAATGTGACACAAAGGACTAAAACAAGGGCCCCACAGAAAAAATACAGAACATCCATTGGGATGGGCCAGAATTTGTTGTTTGTATCAACATGTTGCAAGTACAGAATTACTCTGACATTATGATTTGTGACAGTAACAGTAACTCACCTTGGACTGATCACACAGTCCTTTGAAATGCACCTTGAAAAAAAAACATGGCTCTGGCAAACCTCCCTTCCTGTCGACCAGAGGAAATGACTCAAATGTCACTCCACCAACAGGTTGTCCTGAGCTCTGAAACTTAGTACCTTCACCTTACAAACCACACATGGGGCACATTTAGGCATCTTCACAAAACCATACGACTTCTTTAAAAGTGACAGTTTAAAATAAAAAGTTTTTTTCTAAACCTGTACTGGACTGAGGTCCTATGTTGACTACGGACACCACTGATACTTGGTACTTTTACCTTATAGTTTCTTATATAATAATCACGTCATTTTTCTACATTAACATCACAACATCATGTATGTTAATGTTTATTATTCAATATTATGTAACAATTAAAAAGTAAGAAATCACTCATTGTAAATCATATTTATCATAAATAAAACAAGGATAAAAGACAGTCATGTGTTTTGTGTTTGCAATAATGTAATTTAATGATCTGAAATCATTCATGGGCAATGCAATAAGCTCTTTTATCATTAAGATGTATTTATGATGTATTATGAAATATAAATATGAAATTTGCATGAACAATAATATAAAACATTTATCATAAATAAAAGAAAAAAGACAGTCAATTGCAATGTTTTTGAAATATTGTAATTTAATTAGGTGAAACTATTTATGGGCAATACAATATACACTCTTTGAACATTAAGATTTATTTTTAAATAATTAGTTTCAATATGAATAATAATAATTGCAATTATTATTAATACAATTATTTACATTTAGATGTACTACTAAATTAGAATAAAAGCTAAATTCTTTTATAAACCTGGATTGTGTTTTATTGTTATTTAAAGTGCCTATGACAGGATTATAGTGTAACTAATTAATATATATTTAAGATAAGAAAAAAAAACACACACAGATATTCCAAATTTGGCCCTTTTTTTTTCTTTGAAATTTTATTGAAAAGAAAATTATTATTCATTTGCTTAATTGAGTGAATCTAAACTAACCTTGAGCAACAGTGGCGAGGAAAAACTTCCTTTAACGGCAGAAACCTCGGACAGACCCCGGCTCAAGGTGGTCGTCTGTCTCGACCGAGAGAGAGAGAGAGAGAGAGGGGGGGGGGGGGGGGGGGGACAGAGAAAGAGAGAGAGAGAGAGAGAGAGAAAGAGGGGGGAGAGAGAGAGAGGAGAGAGAAAGAGGGGGGAGAGAGAGAGAGAGAAAGAGAGAAAGA
>CM060663.1:3297206-3389606 GCA_030686955.1 Odontamblyopus rebecca | reverse complement strand
GACTGAACCAGAACTGAACCAGATTCGAACCAGACTAAACCGACTGAACCGACTGAACCGACTGAACCGGACTGAACCGACCAACCGGGACTAAACCGACTGAACCGGACTGAACCGACGACTGAACCGGACTGAACCGGACTAAATCGACTGAACCGACTAAACCGGGACTGAACTGACCTGAACCGGACTAAACCAGACTGAACCAGGACTGGTCCCGGATCGTCCAGACTGAAACCAGAACTGAACCAGGATCGAACCAGGACTAAACCGACTGAACCGGGACTGAACCGGGATTGCAAACCAGTACTAAACCGGGACCAACCGAACCGGGACTGAACCGACTTGAATCCAAAATCGACTGGAACCGGCCTCAACCGGGGACTGAACCGGGACCGAACCCGGACTAAACCAGGACCGAATCCAGGACTGGTTCAGGACTGAACCGGGACCAAACCAGGACTCAAACCAGGACTGAACCAGAACTGAACCAGGACTGAAACCAGGACTAAAACCAGGACTGAACCGACTGAACCGGGACCAAACCAGTACTAAACCGTGAACCGACTAAACTGGGACTAAAACCGGACTGAACTCGGGACACTCAACCGGGACTGAACCGGGACTGAACCGACCGAACCGACTGAACCGACTGACTAAACTGGGACTGAACCGGACTGAACCGACTGAACCGACTAAACCAGGACTGAACCAGAACTGAACCAGGACTGGAACCAGGACTGAAACCGACTGAACCGACTGAACCAGGACTGAACTGACTAAACCGACTAAACCAGGACTGAACCAGGACTGGAACCAGGACTGAACCAGGACTGAACCAGGACTCGAACCGACTAAACCCGGACTGAACCGACTGGAACCGGGACTAAACCGACTGAACCGGACTGAACCCGACTAAACCAGGACCGGAACCAGGACTGAACCAGGACTGAACCGGGACTAAACCAGGGACTGAACCAGAACTGAACCAGGACTGAACCAGGACTAAACCGGGACTGAACCGGGACTGAACCGACTGAACCGGACTAAACCAGTACTAAACCGGGACTAAACTGGAACCGGGACTGAACCGTGACTAAACCGGGACCGAACCGACTAAAACCGGACTGAACCGACTCGAACTGGGACTAAGAAACCAGTGGACTGAACCAGACTGAACCAAGACTGAACCGGACTAAAACCAGGACTGAACCAGAACTGAACCAGGACTAAATCCAGGACTAAACCGGGTCTGAACCGGCCTGAACCGACTGAACCGGGATCAAACCAGTACTAAAACTGGGACTAAACTGGGACTAAAACCGACTGAACCGGACTAAACCGGGACTGAACCGGGACTGAACCGACTGAACCGGGACTAAACCGGACTGAACCGGGACTGGAACCGGGACTAAAAACTGGGACTGAACCAGGGACTGAACCAGACTGGAACCAGAACTGAACCAGGACTGAACCAGGGACTAAACTGGGACTGAACCGGGACTGAACCAGGACTAAATCCACAGGACTAAACCAGACTGAAATCCAGGACTAAACCAGACTAAACCAGGACTGAACCAGGACTGAAACCAGGACTGAACCAGGACTAAAACCAGGACTAAAACCAGGACTGAACAAGGACTGAAATCCAGGACTAAACCAGGACTGAACCAGGACTAAACCAGGACCTAAACCAGGACTGAACTAGGACTGAACCAGGACTGAAACCAGGACTAAACCAAGACTGAACCATCCAACCATTGGTAAACTGAACTACAGGACTGAAATCCAGGACTTAAACCAGGACCGGAACCAGACTGAAACCAGAGACCAAACCAGGACTGAACCAGGACTGAACCAGCAGTAAACCAGGATCAACCAGGACTAAACCAGGACTAAACCAGGACTAAACCAGGACTGAACCAGGACTAAACCAGGACTGAACCAGGACTAAACCAGGACTAAACCAGGACTAGAACCAGGACTGAACCAGCAGTGAAACCAGGACTGAACCAGGACTGAACCAGGATTTGGAACCCGGGACTAAACCAGGACTGAACCAGAACTGAACCAGGACTGAACCAGGACTAAACCAGGACTGAACCAGGAACTGAACCAGGACTGAACTGGGACTAAACCGGGACTGAACCAGACTGAACTGGGACTAACCGGGACTGAACCAGGACTAAACCGGGACTAAACCGGGACTGAACCGGGACTGAACCGGGACTGAACCGGGACTGAAACCAGGACTGAACCAGGACTGAACCAGGACTAAATCCAGGACTAAACCAGGACTTGAACCAGGACTAAACCAGGACTAAAACCAGGGACTAAACCAGGACTAAACCAGGACTAAACCAAGGACTGAACTAGGGACCTGAACCAGGACTCAAACCACAGGACTAAATCAAGACTGAACCAGGACTGAACCAGGACTAAATCCAGGACTAAACCAGGACTGAACCAGGACTAAACCAGGACTAAACCAGGACTGAACCAGGACTGAACCAGCAGTAAACCAGGACTCAAACCAGGACCAAAACCGGGACTAAACCGGGACTGAACCAGGACTGAACCAGGACTGAACCAGGACTAAACCAGGACTAAACCAGGAGTAAACCAGGACTGAACCAGGACTGAACCAGCAGTAAACCAGGACTAAACCAGGACTAAACCAGGACTGAACCAGGACTGAACCAGGACTGAACCAGCAGTAAACCAGGACTAAACCAGGACTCACCCGCGGGGGAGACCAAGGTGACGGAGCAGAGGTCTTCGGGGAATTGAGCGGCGTAAACTCCGGCCAAGTTTCCTCCCATCGACGTCCCGACCAGATGGAACCGGGTCAGACCCAGACTGTGGACGAACTACAGACAGGACTGAACCAGGACTGGACCAGGACTGGACCAGGACAGGACCAGGACAGGACCAGGACTGGACCAGGACTGGACCAGGACTGGACCAGGACAGGACCAGGACTGGACCAGGACAGGACCAGGACAGGACCAGGACTGGACCAGGACTGGACCAGGACTGGACCAGGACAGGACCAGGACTGGACCAGGACAGGACCAGGACTGGACCAGGACTGAACCAGGACTGGACCAGGACTGGACCAGGACTGGACCAGGTGAACTGAACCAGGACTAAATCCCAGGCCTGAACTCAGGACCAAACCAGGCCCCTGAAATCCAGGACTGACCTGGTGTGGATCCTGGAGCCACTCTGTCCGTTGATGCTGTAGTCGGCTGCTTTGGGAGTGGGCGCCTCGTCCCCTCGTGTCCCGGTAAATCCAAACATTACTCTCACATGATGCTGCTCCGGCAAGAACTGACCACACAGAGACTGGGTCAGATGCCCTCTCCCAGAGTGTCAGATGCCTCCCCAGAGTGTCAGATGCCCTCCAGGAGTGCTTTTCAGATGCCCTCCCCAGAGTGTCAGATGCCCTTCCCAGAGTGTCAGATGCCCTCCCCATCTTCCTGCAGTATTTCTGGTAGTGTTAGACTGGAACAAGCCGAATGTCGCCACGAACCTGGCAGATGTTGTGGTGTGGGCCTAAACTCCGGCTCAAAACCTTGCCCAAACTCCGGTCTAAACTCTGGCTCCAAATTCGGTCTAAACTCCAGCTCCAAAACTCCGGTCTAAACCTGGTTCAAATTCGGTTCAAAACCCAGTCTAAACTCGGTTCAAAACCTGGCTCCAAAACCTGGTCTCCAAACCCTGTCTAAACCCGGTCTAAACACAGTTTAAAGTTTGTTCAAACATGGTCTAAACCCGGCCCAAAACCCCATCTAAACCCGACTCCAAAACCTGGTCTAAACATGGTCTAAATCCTCGGCTCCAAACCCGATTCAAACCCTATCTAAACTGGTCTAAACATGGTTCAAACCTCGGTCTAAACCCGGCCCAAAACACAGTTTAAAAGTTTGTCTGGAAACATGGTTCTAAACCCGGTCTAAACCCGATCTAAAACTCCTGACATCTAAACCTTTTTGGGTCTAAAACCTGGTCTAAAACCCGGCTCTAAACATGGTCTAACCCCGGTCTAAAACCCGATCTAAACCCTATCTAAATCCCGGCCCAAACTCGGGAGCCCAAAACCTCGCCTCCAAAAATACGGTTCAAAGTTGAAAAACATTGCTCAAAAATGGGTCTAAAGCTGGCTCCAAACCGGCTCAAATCTCTGGTGCAAAACTCGGTTCAAAAGAAGCTAAAACTGGTCTAAATTCTGTCTAAACCTGGTCTAAAATCTTGTAGACTGTAAACTCCAGTGTAAACTCGGCTCTAAACCTGGCTCTAAACTCCGGCTCTAAAACCCTCAGCTCTAAACACGGCTCCAAAGTTGGTCTGGAAACATTGCTCTAAAATTGGTCTAAAAATTGGTTCAAATTCATAGTTCAAAACCAGTGTTTAAACCAGGTCTCAAAACCTGGTTTAAACCTGGTCTAAATCCGGCCCAAACTTGGTCTAAACCTGGTCTAAAGTTGGCCTGGAAACATGGTCTAAAAATTGGTCTTAAACTCCGGTTCAAACCTGGTCTAAAGTTGGTCTAAACATGGTTCAAAACCTGGTCTAAACTCCGGCCTAAACTTAGACTAAAACCCAGTGTAAACTTGGTCTAAAAACCCGGTTCAAATCCGATCTAAACTTGGTCTAAACCCGGTCTAAAACTTAGACTAAACCCAGTGCAAACTCCTCGGCTCCAACTTTGTCTAAACCCGGTCTGAACTTAGAATAAAACCCAGTGTAAAACTCGGTCTAAAACCTGGTCTAAAGCTGGTCTAAACCTGGTCTAAACCCGGCTCCAAACTTGGTCTAAAAGCGATCTAAAGTGGGTTGCCAAAATCCTGGTTCAAACCTCGTCTAAAGTTGGTTCAAATCCTGCCCAACCCTGGTCTAAACCTGCTCAAAAGTTGCTCTAAACCCGTTCTAAACCTTGTCTCAACCTCAAGCCCAAATTGCCCAAAAAAACTCAAGCCAAAGTTGGCTCTAAAGTTGGGCTAAAAACTCGGCTCAAACCTGCTCTAAACTTGGTCTAAACCCGGTTCAAACCTGCTGCTCAAAACCTCGGTCCCAACTTAGTTCAAACCCGTTCTAAACTGGCTCTAAACTTCGGTCTAAACCCGGTTCAAACTTGCTCCAAACCTGGTTCAAAACTCCTGCTCCAAACTCCTGTCTAAACTTGGTTCAAACCTTGCCCAAAACCCGGTTCAAACTCCTAAGCCCAAACTTAGTCTAAAACCTACAGGTGTAAACTCAGTTCAAACCTGGTCTCAAACTGGTCTAAACCCGGTCTAAACTTTGGTCTAAACCCGGCTCCAAACTTGCCACCAAAACTCAAGGTTCATCCAAATCTGGAACTCAAGCACAGTGTAAATTCAGCCCAAAATGTAGCCTAAATCCTGGTCTAAACCCGGTCTAAACCTTGGTCTAAACCAGGTCTAAACTTAGACTAAACCCAGTGTAAACTCAGTGTAAACCTGGCTCCAACCAGGTCTAAACCCGGTCTAAAACTCTGGCCTAAACCCGGTCTAAACTTAAACTAAAACCCTATGTAAAACTCGGCTCTAAACCCGGTTCAAACTTGGCTCCAAAACTTGGCTCCAAAGTTCCGGTCTGAATCCAGAATAAACTCCGGTTCAAACCTGGCCTGGGGTCTCACTTTCACTCACAGGGAGCCACATGTCTTTGCTTGCGGAGAAGCTCATGCAGCAGCAGCAGAGACGCAGCGCCCCCGGGAGTCTCCTCTCTAGTGGAATAACAACAAAATTCGAAGGAACCGAACACGCTACAGAACCTCACAGAGAGACTCAACCTTCCTCCTCCAGAACCTGAGGCACAAACCAGGACTGAACAAGGACTGAACCAAGACTGAACCAGGACTAAACCAGGACTAAACCAGGACTAAAACCAGGATCGAACCAGGACTGAACGTGAGTGACCAAAAAACCAGGTCTGAACCAGGACTGAACCAGGACTGAACCAGGTCTGAACCAGGACCGAACCAGGTCTTACCAGTTGTAGGTCTTGATGATGAGTCCGGGCCAGAACACAGAAGGAGGAGATGAAGAGGACAACAGGAAGTAGCAGCAGCGCACCTCCTGTCAGCATCACGACTTTAGCCCCGCCTTCCTCCATCTGTAAACAAACAAATGTCCCATCAGTGCCAGCAGCAGCAGTGCAGCAGCAGCAGCAGCAGCAGCAGGCTGGCAGGAGCAGCAGTGCAGTAGCAGTAGCAGCAGCAGCAGCAGCAGCAGCAGCAGTAGCAGCAGCAGCAGCAGCAGCAGCAGCAGCAGCAGTGGCAGCAGCAGTAGCAGTGTTGCTGGTTGTTGTTGTTATTACCGCTGCTGGTTGTTGTTGTCATTGGTTGTTTGCTCGCTGCTGTTGCCGCTGCTGCCGCTGGTTGTTGGTTATTGTTGCTGTCAGCTGCTGGTTCCGTTGCTGCTGGTTATTATTGGTTAGTCATTGGCTGCTCGTTAATATTGTTATTGCTGGTTGCTGCTGTCATTGCCGCTGCTGGTTAGTTGTTGCCAGTTTTCAAATCATTAAGTCAGTTGCTGTCGCATTGGTTGCTGTTGCTGTCAGCTGGTTGTCAGTTGCTGCTGGTTGTCAGTTAGTTGGTTGTCAGCTGCTGCTGGTTGCTGCTGGTTGTTGTCAGCTGTTGGTTATTGTTGCTTCGGTTAGTTGTCAGTTGTTGTCATTGTTGCCGCTGGTTGCTGCTGCTGCTGGTTGGCTGGCTGTCATTGTTGTCCCGTTAAGTTGGTTTGCTGCTGCTGGTTAACTGAGCTGGTCATTAATAGTTGTTGTCATTGTTTACGGCTGTTGCTTTGGTTATTGTTAACTAGGCTCATTAGTTGCTGTTGTCAATAGTTGTCAGTTGTTGTCATTGGTTGAGCGCTGCTGCTGTTGTCCGCTAGTTGTTTATTTTGCTTTATTCAATCATTAGTTACATATATAAAATTTATATTATTCAAACGATTACATTACATAATCAATATTATTACATATATTGTTGGTTGGTTACGTTGAGCCATTAGTTATTAAGATCCTATCACATTGTTCATTATTGGTTGGTTATTATTGTTGTTTGCTTGTCATTACTATCATTGGTTACATGATCCATTTCATTGATGCTCATTATTTGGTTTGTTTGGCTATTGTTGGTTGTTGCCGCTGCTGGAACGATACGCTGTTGTTGTTACAATTGCTGCTGAACGAGCTGTTGCTGTTGCTGGTTGTTCGCATTAAGAACGAGTTACAGCTGCTGCTCGCTGCTGGCTATTGTTCGGCTAAGGTTATTAGTTTCTGGCTCGTCCATCCGCTGTTCCACCGCTGCTTGGCTGCTGAACCGCTCACAGATCTGCTCGCTGTCATTGCTGTTGTCATTGTCATTATTAAGCGTTGCCGGGCTGCTGCTGGTTACGCTGGCTGGTTGTTGAAGGTTAATTGTTATTCGCTGGTTGTTATTGCCGCTTGCTTCGCTGCTGTCAGCTGGTTGTTGGCCGCTGTTTGTTGCCAGTTGCTGGTTACATATTTTTCATATTTTCGGCTGTAGTTGCCTCGCTGCTGTTGTTGAATCGAGCTGCTGCTATTACATTGCTGGTTGCCGCTGTTTTGCTGCCGCTTCGCTGCTGTCAGTTGTTAGTTGCTGGGTTACAAGGCTGGTTATTGCCGCTGTCACATAGTTGTCAGCTGGTTGTTGCTGCTGTTGCCGCTGTTATTACATATTGTCATTATTTTTACAGCAGTTGTCCGCTGGCTACAGTCTATTAATTGTTAGCTGTCACAGCCCGGTTGCCGCTGTTGTTAATTGTTGCCGCTGTCCATTACAGGCTGGTTTGTTGTCATGTTGTTAAGAACGAGCCATATTAAGAACGATATGAGCAGAACGATATTATCTACCGCGAGCATTAAGGAAACGATACAGCCTGCTGCTTGAACGAGCTGGTTAAGAAAAGGAGCACCATTGTTATTGGGTTGGTTGGTTGCCGCTATATTAAGCTGTCCGGATATTATTGGTTGTCAGTTGTCAACTATATTGTTAATAGTTGTTGTTAGTTACATTAGTTGCTAGTTGCTATTAATAGCTATATTGGGTTACAAGAGCATTATTGTTTATATATAAATTGCTGTTATTGGTTTTGCCTACATATTGTCCAGATATTATTTGGTTTATTATTCATATATATTATTATTGTTATTGTTTACTGGAAAACGGTTATTATTATTGTCATTAGTTCGCCATTATTAGTTTGTTATTATCATTGTTATTATTATTGTATTGTTGTCATTGTCAAACATTATTACATATATACTGGCTTGTTATTTGCTCATTATTGAAGAACGAGCTATTATTAGTTACACTAAAAACCACATTATTGTTATTGCTATTGTCATTATTGGTTGTCAGGCTATTATTATTCATTATTATTATTAAATTGTTTGTTATATTGTTGTCATTATTGTCATTATTAGTTGTCATTATATGATTATTATATCCATTATTAGTTGTTGTTATCATTATTGTTGTTGTTGCCGTTGTCATTGCCGCTTGCTGGTCAATAGTTGGTTAAGACCGAGCCATATCATTTTGTCATTATTGTTGTTATTATTATTATATATTATCATTGTTGGTTAGTTCTATTGTTGTTGGTTACATATTGGGTCAAGAAGAAAGAGCTATTACACTGAGTTGGCTGGTTGTTGATATTAAATTGAGCATTATTTCAAACATTGGTTATTGGTTGCTTAACTGGTTCAAGGTTGTTGTTACATATTACATATTATTACATATTGTTAAAGACCTGAGCTATTGTTATTAGTTATTAGTCATTGTCATTAGCTGTTGTTTAGCTAAATTGTTATGTTATTGCTTGTTGGTTATTCGCTTGTTTGTTAGTTGGGTTGTTAGTTACATATTTCATTGTTATTATTCGCTATATTATAACTTGTTACGTTGTTGTTTATGTTGTTCAGAGTTGAGCATGCCCGCTATTATTACATAACTGGTTACATATTTTCATATTAGTTACATTACAATAGCTATTATTGTTTAGTTGTTGTTATTACACAGTTGTTAACGCGATATTGCTTTTTTGTTTGTTGACAGCTATTGGCTATTACATTTATTTGCTGCATTATGCTTGGTTTGAACCGCAGAGCCATGTTGGTTGGTCATTGCTCATTATCGTTGCTGCTGGCTGGCTAGTCATATTGTCATTACTGGCTGGCTCAGCTGGTTGTTGTCATTATTAATCGATTAATCGAGTTGTCATTGTTGTTGTTGTCATTACGCTGGTTATTGCTGCTGTCATTGTTGCTTGTCGCTTGTTTGTCATTATTATATTATCATTATTATATTACCGCTTATTGTCAGTCATTGGTTATTAGTTGTTGCTAATCAGGATTGTCATTGCTGCTGCTTGTCATTGTCATTGTTATGCTCGGTTGTTGGTTATCAGCTGTTAGTTTACTATTGTTGTCATTATTATTGATCATTACTATATTGTCATTAATTAGCTATTATTAGTCATTGTTGTTGGTTTAATCATTAATATTAATATATTAAAATTGAGTTATTATTGTTTGCTGGTTAAGCAGCAAATTGCTGGCTGCTGGCTGCTGCTGCTGCTTTCGCCGCTGCTTCGCTGTTGCCGCTGCTGCCATCCGGCCGCTGCCGCTGCTGCTGCTGCTGCTGCTTGCTGGCCGCTGCCGCTGCCGCTGGCGCTGCTGCTGCTGCTGCCAAGGCCGCTGCTGTTCCAGAGCTGTTGCTGCTGCCGGCTGGCTGCCGCCGCTGCCGCTGTCCTGCTGCTGCTGCTGCCGCTGGTTGCTGAACTGCTGCGGTTGCCGCCAGTTAAAAGAGCGTGCTGCCGCTGCTGCTGCTGCTGCTGCTGCTGCTGGCTAAAAACGAGCCGCTGTTGCTGAACCAGGTTGCCGCTGCTGCTGTTGCCGCTGTTGCTGCCGCTGGTTGCCACCGGTGCCGTCGCTGTCAAGGTTGCTGCTGCTGTTGCCGCTGCTGGGTTACAACCTGCCGCTGCCGCTGTTGCTGAACCGTTGCTGCCGCTGGGTTGCTGCTGCCGCTGCTGCTGCTGGCGGCCGCTGTTGCCGGCTAAACCTGCCGCTGCCGCTGCTGCTGTCCGTTGCTGCCGCTGCTGTTGCCGCTGTTGCTGCTGCTGCGGACGGTTGCCGCTGTTGCTGAACCAGCAGCCGCTGCCGCTGCTGCTGCTGTTGCCGCTGCTGCTGCTGTCAGTTGCCGCCACCGGTTGCCGCTGCCGCTGCTGCTGTTGCCAAGCCAGCGCTGCTGCCGCTGTCCTGCTGTCGCTGCTGCCGAACCGTTGCTGTTGCCGCTGCTGTTGCTGCCGCTGCTGCTGCTGCTGTTGCTGCTGCTGTTGGTTACGGCTTGTTGAGCCATTACATAGCTCATACCAGTTGTCGTTTGTTGGTTATTACAGTTGGTTGGCTATATGAACCTGATATTACATATCTGCTTCATTATTGGTTGGTTGTTATTGATTACACAAGAACGATATATTGTTGTTATTATTATTATTATTATTATTATCATTGCTATTACATTGGTCATTTAGTCCCGATTATCAGCTGCCATTAAAATTCATATTATTACATTGTCATTATTATTATTACATGTCATTGAACGATATATTGTTTCATTAAAATTATTATACTATCATTATTAATACATATATTATTATTATCATTATTACATATTGTCATATTATACATATATTGATTACATATTATATTATTATGATCATTATTCATTATCATTATCATTATTATTGTTATTATTTACATGATTGTTTATTATTTCATCCATTATTATTATTATACAATCATATATTATTACATATTATTGCTGTGCTCATTATTATTACTATACGTTTGTCAATTTCTACATGTTATTTACATATTATTATTATTGTTATTGATTATTATTACATCTGAGTTGCTGCTATTATTAGTTATTATTATTATTACATTATTATCATTATATTATTATTATGCTGTCATTGCTGATATTATTATTGTCAGTTAATTAGTTATTGTTGTTGTTGCTATTGCTGTTGAGCTATTATATTATTATTATTATATATATCAAATCATCATTATTATTTCATTGTTATTGTCATTATTATTAATATTGTTATATTATTACATATTAACCACATTATTGTCATTATTATTATTATCATTTGTTATTATTATTGTTGTCATTGTTGTTGCTTTCGTTGGTTGTTGCTGTCATTGTCATTGTTGCTGTCACAATTGCTGCTGGTTTATTGTTTGCTGGCTGGCTGCTGCTGGTTTTCGCTGGCTATATACAACCGAGTTGTTGCTGAAGGTTTGTTGGTTGGTTGTTTATGAGCTTGGTTGCTGCTGTCATTAAATCGTTACATATTGGTTGCTGCTTGTTGCTTTGTTGTCATTGTTGTTATCAGCTGTTGTTGTATTGCCACATACGAACCCACAAATGCTGTCACATTGTTATTGGTTGTCATTAGTTGTTGTTATTGTTGTTGTCATTATTATTAGCAAGTTGCTATTGCCGTCACATAGTTTGCTGCTGCATTACCATTATTGTTGCTGGTTGTTATTGTCGAACTGTTAGTTGCCGCTGAGCTATATCATTATTAAGGTTGCTGTTGAGCATATGTCATGAACCGGCCAATCATTAGCTGTCATTGTTGTTGCTCGAACTGTTCATACTACATAATACCGTTGTTGGCTTGTTTAGTTGGTTGCTGTTGTTGCTGCTTGTTATTGGCTCGTTGTTAAGACCCATTGCCGCTACATATACTGCCATACACCAGCTTGCTAATATTATTAATATTATTATGAAACGTAGATAACCGAAACAGCTGTCATTGGTTGGCCGTTGTTGTTGTCATTGTTGTTGCTTGCTGCAGTTGGTTGTTAACCATTGTTGTTAATACATGGTCAGCTGTCATTATTATTATATTGCTGGTTGTCATTGTTGCTTGTTATTATTGGTCATTATTATTGGTTGGTTGTCATCATTATTGTTATTGCTGTTGTTATTAACCGAAATACTATTGCTATTAGTTATTGCTACATTATTGCTGCTGTTTGCTGTTGTTGCTGATCCATAACTGTTGCCGCTGCTGTTGGGCTAACTGTTTCGCTGGTTTGCTGCTGCCGCTGCTGCTGCTGCCATCGCCATATTACCGCTGGCTGCTGAAAATTGTTGCCGCTGTTGTTGTTGCCGCTGCTAGTTAACTGTTGCTGCCGCTGTTGCCGCTGCTGCTGAACGACAACTGCTGGCGCTCGCCAGTTGCTGCTGCTGCTGCTATGCCAATCAGTGCTTTCGGCCGCTGCTGCTGGCCGCTGGTTAAGCACTGCTGGCCGCCGCTGCTGCCGCTGCTGCTAATTGTTGCCGCTTGCTGCCGCTGCTGGCTGCTGCCACCGTCGCCGCTACGCGTCGCTGGCTGCTGCTGCTGCTGCTACCGTTGCCAATCTGTTCGCCAGCTGCTGCCGCTGCTGCTGCTGCTGCTGCTGCTGGCTGCCAATCAGCCGCTGCTCATATGGTTGCTGCTGCTGTTGTTGCTGCCACCAGCAGCAATGCCGTAGCCGCGTCGCTGTTACGCCACCAGCGTCGCCAGTTTGCCGCTGTTGCTGCTGGCGACATTGTTGCTGGCGCTGTTGTCGCCGCCGGCGTTACGCTGGCGCAGCGCGAGCTGTCATCCAGCGCTGCCAAACAGCCGTTGCCGGCTGCTGGCTAATCATATTACTACAGCATCAATACCGCTGCTGCTGAAACGAGCACCGAGCCAAGGCTGGCAGCAGCAGCAGCGTTACAGCACTGCTGCCGCTGCTGTTGGGTTGCCGCTGTTGCTGCTGCTGCTGTTGCCGACCGTCGCTGCCGCTGCTGCCGCTGGCGTTAAGCACCAGCGTTGCCGCTGTTGCTGTCAAGCAGCAGCACCGTTGCTCGCTGCTGTTGCTACCGCTGGCCGCCAATCAGCTGTTAGTTGCTGCTCACAAAATCTGCTGTTGCCGGGTCAGCGTTGTTGCCGCTAAGAGCACCGTTGGCTCGCTGCTGCTGTTGCTTCGCTGCTGTTGCTGTTCGCGAAGCTGGTCAGCTAAGCGCTGGCTCGCTGCTGTTATTACCGCTGCTGGCTGGCGCTGGCTGTTGTTAGCGCGTTCGTTGTTTGCCATTGTTGCCATTGCTCGCTGCTGCTGCTGGCTGTTGTTGCTGGTTGCTGCTGGTCAGTGTTACCGCTGCTCATGCTGGCCGCTGCTGGTTGTCGCCGCATTGCTGGTTGTCGCTGGTTTACCGTTGTCGGTTTGCCAGCCGCTGCTGTCATTGCTGTTAACTGCTGCTGCCGCTACGCCCGCTGTCGGGCTGTCGGTCCGTTGTTGCCGCTGGCGCTGCTGTTATCGGCTGCTGCTGTCATTGTTGCTTATTGCCGCTGTTGGCGAACCGTTTTGCTGCCGCTGCTGCTGCTGTTTGTCAGCTTGCTGGCGTCGCCGCTACACCGTTGCCGCTGGCCGCTGGTTGGGCGCTGCTGGCTGTCATTGTTGCCGGCTGCTGCTCGCTGTCAGTTGCCGGTTGAACCGTTGCTGTCATTGCTGCTGGCTTGCCGCTGCTGTTGTCGTTGCTGCTGCTGTTGTCATTGCTGGTTGCCGCTGGCCGCTGTAACTGTTGCCGCTGTTTACGCTGCTACCGCTTGCCGCTGTTTATTGCTGGTTATTGCTGCCGCTGCTGCTCGCTGTCAGTTGCCGCTGAACCGAGCTGCTGTTGCTGGCTGGCTGGCTGGTTGCTGCTGCTGGTCTGCTGCTGGCCAGCCAGTCATTGTCCGAGCTGCCACAACGCTGCTGCTGTCATTGCTGGCCGGGATTGTTGCTGGCTGCTGTCAAGCCAGAACGAGCTATATTATATAAAATTGTTGTTAGTTGCTGTCATTGTTGTTATATAGTCCGCTTGTTTCGCTTGAGTTGTTGGTCATTGTTATTAGTTCGCTATAGTTGTTACATGATTACATCAGCTTGTCAGCCATATTGGCTAGTTTATTATTGGTTGGCTGGTTGGCGATTATTGCTACATAGATCCATTTGTTGCTTGCTAACTGCTATGTTTATGCTGGTTGGGCTATTGTTATACTTACATATTACATTGCCATTACGGCAAGAGCTATTATTGTTTGTTTGTCATATGCTGCTATATTTCAACTTGTTAGTCAGCTATTGTTGAGCATATTGGTTTGTTATTGGTTGCCTATTGCTGGTTGGTTGGTTGGTTGTCATTGGTTATTATTATTAGTCATTGCTGTTGTTGTCATATGTTGCTATATTTTGGTTGTTGTTTCGTCATTATTATTAAGGAGCACAAAATCTGTCAGTTGGCTAGTCGCCATTAGTTGGTCATTATATTAGTTGTCATTATAGTTGGCTATTAAGAGTTGGTTAACCAGAGCTATTGTCAGTTGTTATTAGTTATAGTTTATTGTTGTTGTTGCTGCTATTGTCATTATATATTATTATTATTTGTCATATTTCATTATTATTTAGTTATTTGTTCATTGCTTGTTGTCATTGTTATTATTACTATATATTATTGGTTTCATTATTATTGAATCATGTTATTGGTTGCCGTTGAGCTTATTGTCATTGAGTTGTTGTTTTATTACATCATTGAATCATTATTATTGGTTATTAGTTGTTGTTGTTTATTATATTGTCATATTATATTATCGATGATATATTATTGCTTGAGCAGCCAACCAGGGCAATCGTTGCTGCTGCCGGTTGCCGGCGCTGCTGCTGCTGCTGCTGCTGCCGGGCTTCGCGTTGCCACAGCAGCTGCTGCCGCTGGCTGGGTTGCTTGCTTCGGTTACCGCTAAAAGCAGCAGCATAAGGCGTTGGTTGAACTGTTCGCTCGCTGCTGCTGGCTTCGCTGGTTTGTTTGTTGCCGGCGCGTTATTGCTGCTGGCTGCTGGCGAACCGCGCCAATCAGGCTACGGTTTACAGCAGCTATTAACCTGTTATTGCCGCTGCTGTTTGCCAGCTGCTGCTGCTGCTGGCTGTTGCTGGGTTGGCCGCTGTTGCTGGCTGGAGTTAAGCACCAGGCTGGCGCCGCTGGCGCCAGCAGCGTCAAGCAGCGGCTGCCACCAGGGCTTGTTGGCTGCTGCTGGTTGTTACAGCGAAAGAACGAGCATCCGAGCTGGCTTGCCATATAATAAGCAGCGGCGTTTCGCTGCTGCTGGCGGTTGGCTTGTTTGTTAACCAGCGAGATAGTTGCTGCTGCTCGCTGCTGCTGCTATTGCTTGTTTGGTGCTTACGCTGGTTGCTGCTGCTGACGCTGGTTGTTACGGTTGCTCGCTGGCTGCTGGTTTGCCGTTGCTTTGTTGCTCAACTGCGCCGCGTTACAGCGTTGTCATGCTGCTGCTGCTGGTTACATGCTGGCGCTGTCATATCCAATCGAGCTGGGTTGCCGGGCGTTTGTTGCTGGCTAACTGTCGCTGGCCGCTTGTTGCTGGCTGCTGGTGCTGTTGCCGTCATTGTTGGTTTGCTCGCTGGTTACACCAGAGCTGGTCATTGCTGCTGCTGTCGGCTTTCGGTTAAGCCAATCAGGCTGCTGCCGCTGTTGGGCTGCTGCTGCTTATTAACCTGTCGCTGCCGCTGCTGGTTTTCGTCGCCTGCTGGTTGCCACTGTTGTTGCCCGCTGCTGGCTGGGCTCGCTGCTGCTAACTGTTGCCGGGCTGCTGCTGCTGGCTGGGCTGCTGGTTAATCGAGCTAGCGCTTGGCGCTGGCTGCTGCCGCTGCCGTTAACTGTTGCCGCTGCTGCTGTTGTCTGCTGTTGTTAAAGTTGTTGCCAAATTGCTAGTTAACTGCTCGCTGGTTGCTGCTGCTCGCTATGCTGGCTGCTGCTGGCTGCTGCTTGCTGCCATCCGAGCGAAGCATGTCTGCTGGGTTATTGGGCTGTTGCTGCTGCTGCTTTCGTTAACGAGCCATACCGCTGCTGCTGGCCGCTGTTAGCACTGTTGTCAGCTGCTGCTGTATTGCTGCTGGCTTCGCTATGACAATTTGTTACCGCTGCTGTTGTCAGCTCGCTGCTGCTGGTTGTTGTTGGTTATTAACCCAGGCCAGTTGGCCAAATCATATTAGTTTCGCTTGTTGTTGTTAATCAGCTGCTGGCTTCGCTTGCTGGTTAATCAACGGTTAGCTGGCGCTGCTGTTCGCTCGAACCTGTCAGCTGGGCTGCTGTTGTTATTGCTGCTGCTGACCTTCGAGTTGCCGCTGCTGCTGCTCGCCGCTTGCTGCTGCTGCTGCTGCTGTCAACCTGTCGGGCTCGCTGAAGCGTTGGCTGCTGTTATTACAGCTGTTATTACCGCTGCTGCTGGTCAGCTTGTTGTTAACTGAGCTGCTCGGCTGCTTGCTGTTGTCAGCTGTCATTGAATCGTTGGTTATTGCCACAAAATTGCTGGTTGGTTGCTGGTTGGTCATTGTTGTTAATCATTTTGCCACATATGGTTGTTGCTGGTTGCTGTTGTTGCTGGTTAGTCATTATTGTCAGTTGGTTGCTGTTGCTGTCATTGGTTGTTGTTAGCCGCTGTTGTTATATATAAATTGCTGCTGTCATTATGGTTGTTGGCTCGCTGGTTGCCAGTTGCTGGTTTCGTTGCTGCTGCTGTTGCCAGCTTGCTGTCATTGTTAGTTATTATTATTGTTCATGTTACGGTTATTGCTGTCATTACGCTGCTGTCATTATTGGGCTATTAGTTAGTTGTTGGTTAGTTAGTTTGCCGCCAGTTTCGCTGCTGGTTTCGCTGTTGCTATTGCTCGCTGTTATTAAATCAGAGCTGCTCGCTGCTGCTGCTGTTGCCAGTTGTTGCTGTTGTTGCCGCCAACTGCTGCTGCTGCTGCTCGTTGTTGTTGGCTGCTGCTGCTGGCTATTGTTAGTCATTGTTGTTAGTTGTCAGCTGCTGCTCGAACCAGCCAATTGTCATTATTGTTGTTGCCATTATGCTGCTGTTATTGCTGCTGTCATTTATTGTTGTTGGTTGGTTATTAAGGTTGTCATTATTGTTGTTGTTGTCAGCCGCTGGTTGTTGGTTGGTTGTTTTGTTGCTGATTAACTGTTAAGGCTGCTGCTGCTATTGCCAAGGTTATATATTGTTAGTTAGTTGGCTTGAACGTGGCACCAGGGCCGCTGCTGTTGTTTGTTAAGAACATTGGCTGGCTGGGGTTGTTGCTATTGGCTTGTTGTTATTATATGTTCACACGCCATCATCACAATCACGCTGCTGTTGTCACCATCATCAATCATTGCTGATCATGGCACCACCATGAACGACAACCATCACCATCGTCACACACCAGCTGCTGCGACGGCTGATAACCAGCTGACGCTGCTGCTGTTCACGTCACAACGGCACATTGTTGTTCATTGTTGCTGTTTGTTGCTGACGCTGCCGCCATGAGCACCATCACAATGAGCCATGAGCAATGTCAATCATTACTCATTACGTTAAGGCCGGGCTGCTGCTGCTGCTGTGTTGCTGCTGGGTTACAAACCGCGGCCAACTGTATTGCTGGGTTAAGCAGAAAGGAAAGGCTAACTGTTGGGCTGGCTTCGCTGTTGCTGCTGCCAGCTAAGCTGCTGCTGGTCGCTGTTGTTGCTCGCTGCTGTTAACTGCTGGCCGGGCTGTTGTTGCTGCCGCTGCTGTTAATTGCTGCTGGCCGGGCTGGTTAGTTGGCTAGTTACAAACGCATACCGAACCTGTCAGCTGCTCGGCTAAGGTTGGCTGGTTGGGTTGGCGCAGCACTGTTGCTGGCCGCTGCTGCTGCCGCTGGTTGCCAATCAGGGCTAGTTCGCTGGCTGCTGTTGTCAGCTGCTGTTGACCGTTGCCGCTAAGGTCAGCTGGCTGCTGCCGCTTTCTCTGCTGCTCTCTCTTCTCGCTTTTTCGCTGCGTTTAATCAGCTGTCAGCTGCTGCTGCTGTTGCTGCTGCTGTTGTTGTTAAATAGAAAGAGCCAATCATACCGCTGGTTGTCAGCTGTTGTTGCTGCTGTTGCTGGCGCTGCTGCTCAACCTGTCGCTGCTGTCTGGTTGTTGCTCGGGGCTGGTTGCTGCTGCTGCTAACAGCGTTGCCGCTGTTGTTGCTCGTTGCTGGGTTAACTGTTGCCGCTGTTGTCAGTTGTTGTCATGATGACACCGTTTGGCCGCTGCTGTTGTCATTGCTGGTTGTTGCTGGCGCTGGTTGTTATTAATCAGCCGGCTTGCCGCAACTGCTGCTGTCAGTTAGTTACACACCAGGTTGTTGCCAGTTGTTGCTTGACCACTGCTGCTGCTTGTTAGAAACGAGCACTGAGCTATTATTACATATTATTATTGCCGCTATATGACTCATATTACATATGGTTATTGTCAGTTGTTGTTGTTGGTTGTTGTTGCTATTAACTGAATGGCTATTACAGCGAGCATATTATTTGGTTGTTAATCATCTGCTGGCTCATATTATTATTATTATTATTAATTTATTATTGGCTATTAGTTAATGTCAAATATTAAGACCTGAGTTGTTTGGCTATTACAAATTTTTGCTGCTGTTGTCATTGGTTATTGGTTGGCTGCTTGAAAATTGTTATTACATATTTATTGTTTATTACATATTATTATCAAGGTTTTGTTGCATTGTTATTCATATTATTATATTGTTTCATTCACATATTGGTTATCATTATTATTATATTAAAACTATGTTATTACATTATTATATATCATTATTAATATTATACTATTATTATTATTGCTTATTATCATTATTATTACATTATTACATATTGTTTGCTAGTTGTTAGTTATTATTATCATTATTACATTATTACTATTAGCTATTATTGGTTGGTTATTATATTACATTAATACATATCATTGGTTATTATTATTATTATTATTATATTATTGTTGTTATTATATTATTGCTTGTCATTATTGTCATTATCATATTATTCATTGTCATTGTTTGTTGTCATTATTATTATTATTACATTATTATTATTAGTCATTATTATATTATATCACATACTATGTCATTGTTTCATATTAATCCATCATCAATATTATTATTGTCATTATTATTATTGTTGATATTATTATTATCATTATTATCATTATTATTATTATTATTAGTTATTGGTTATCATTAGAGCCATATTATGTTGCCGCTATTGCTATTTAAGAAACCGAGTTATTGCCATACAAATTATATGCTATTACTATTATTGGGCTTGTTGTTATTAGTTGTCATTGTCATTGTTGTTGCTGGGCTATTGAGCTGGCTTGGGTTGGTTGTTGTTGGTGCTATTGTTTCGTTGTCATTGTCAGCTTGTCATTGTCATTGTTGTTCGCTACATATGAGATTGTTGTTGTTATTGTTTATTATTGTTGTTACGAATATTAGTTAGTTATTACATATTATGTTATTATTGTTGTTCATTGTCTGCCATTCGGCTTTACATAGTTGGCTGGTTGGTTGTTTATTATTTATTATTGGTTTCAGTTAAGCTGTTGTCGTTGTTATTATTATTATTGCCATTATTATTGGCATTACATATTGCTATTATGCTGCTTGTTATTATTGTTAGTTAGTTGAGCAGTCATTATTATATTATTGTTTATTGGTTATTTGCTTGCTGCTGCTGTCATTATTAGTTATTGTTGTTTGTTATACAAATTGGTTCGTTGCTTACATTGCTGGCTATTACATATTGTCATTATTATTATTTATTACTTGGTTGTTGAACCATTGTTGCTGTCATTATTGTTGGCTGTCATTATTGTTATTATTGTTGTCATTGTTGTTATTGTTATTATATATTATTATTGGTTGTTGCTCATATTATGTTATGTTAGTTACCATATTAGTTGTCATTGTTGTTGTTGTCATTATTGGTTGAACCATTATTATTGCCACAGTTATTAGTTATTGTTGTTATTGTTGTCATTGTTGTTGGTTAGTTGCTGTCATATTATTGTTATTATTGAAGGTTGTTGGTTATTGTTGTTAAAGAGCTAATTATTGTTGTTAACCGAAATATATCATTATTATTATTATTTGTTATCTGCTGCTGCTGCTGCCGCTGCTGCTGCTGGCGTTGTTGCCGTCATTACGGCTGGTTGCTGGTTGTCAGCCGCTTGCTGCTGCTGCTGCTGCTGCCAACCGTTGGGCCAGCTGCTGGGTTGCCGCTGGTTGCTGCTGTTGTCGTTGTTGTTGCCGCTGGTTCGCGCCAACCCAGCCGCTGTTGCTGCTGTTGCCAACTGTTACAAGCCGCTATGCTGCTCGCTATGCTGCTGCCGGTTAGTTGCTGCTGTTGTTATTAGTCATTGTTGCTGCTTCGCTTGTTGCTAATCAGGCTGCCGCTGTTGCTGCTGCCATAAGCACTGTTAGTTAGTCAGTTGGTTGTTACATATAGAACGCACAATCAGCCATACCGCTGCTGGTTTGCCGGGTTGCTGCTCGCTGGTTAGTTACCGCTGTTGTTGTTGCCGGGCTGCTGCTGAACCCGTTGCTTGCCGCCGTCGGTTGGCCGCTTGCGCCAGTTGCTGCTGCTGCTGGGTTCGCTGGTTATTGCTTGTTGCTTGTTGCTGTTGCTCGCTGCTGGGGTTGCTGCTACGCTGCTGCTGGCTGTTGTTGCTGCCTGACCTGTTTCGCTGTTGCTGCTTGTTGCTGTTGTTGGTTGTTGTTTCGCTGTTGCTGCTTTCGCTTGTCCACAACTGTTCGCTGCCGCTGCTGCTGGGTTAACCGTTAAGCGTCATTGCTGCTGTCACGCTGTTAGTTGCTGCTGCTTGTTTGCTGTTGGTTGTTAAGGCCGCTGTTGGTTATTTCGCTTGTTGCTTAGACTGAGCGTCGCTGTTGGCGCTGGTTGTCATTGCGTTAAGGCTAATCTGTTGCTGGTTACATACATCCATTGTCATTGCCGCTGTTGCTGCCGCTGCTGTTGTTGTTTTGCGCACCAGGGCTGTTAGTCATTGCTGCTGGTCGGCCATATTAACTGCTGCCGCTGCTGCTGCTGCCGCTGTTGCCAATCAGAGCTGCCGGGGCTGGTTGTCAGCTGGCTGGTTGGCCGCTGGCTGCGCCAACTGCCACTGCTGCTGCTCGCCGCTGGCGCTGCTGGTTGCTGCTGCTGGTTAGTTAAACCGCCAACTGTCGGGGCTGCTGTTACCGGGGCTGCTGCTGGTTGCTGCTGGGTTGTTGCTGTCAACCTGTCAGCTGTCAGCTGCTGCTGGCTCGCTGGCTGTTGAAGGTTGGTTGCCAATCAGCTGCTGGCCGGCCAGTTGTTACCGGGCTGTTGCCAATCAGCGTCAAGCTGGTTGCCGGGCTGCTGTTTTACGTCAGTTTATGACACCTGGTGCTGGCCGCCATGGTTAGCCGGCCATGGCGCTGCTGCTGCTGCTGCTGCCTGAATCAGCCGCTGGTCAAAGAGCTGCTGTCATTAGTTGTTGTTAACTGCTGCTGGCTGCTGCTAATCAATCGTCGCTGGTTGTTGAACGCTGCCGAACCGAGCCGCTTTGCCGGGCTGCTGCTGCTTGCCGCTGCTGTTAACTGTTAGCCGCTGGTTGCTGGCTGTTCCGCTGTTGCTGCTTGGTTGGTTGGTTGTCAACCGTTTCGCTGCTGGCTATTGTTGCTCGGCTGGTTGCTTGTTGACCAGGCTGCTGGCCGCTGTTGGCTGTTCGCTTGTTTGTTTGACCAGCTGGTTACATGCTTGCTGGTTGCTGTCACACCAGCGAGCGTTGTCATTGCACTGCTGCTGTTGCCAGCTGCTGTTGGCCAGCTGGTTGCTGACCGAGCTACCGCTGCTGCTGTTGCTCGCTGCTGCTGTTGTTCGCTGCTGTCAAGCTGGTTGCCGCTGGCGCTGTTGTTGCTGGCCGCTGGTTAGTTGTTGTCACATGTTTGCTGGTTACAAACGAGTTGTTGTCATGGTTGTTGCTATACCATATTATTGTCAGTTGCTGCCAGTTTGAAAGAGCTATTTGTTATTATTATTATTATTATTATTATTGTTGGGCATGTTTATTTATTGTTGTAATTATTGAGTTATTCGTATTTATATGTTATTGTTATTATTAGTATATTATATTATTATTCATATCATCATTATTCATTGTTGTTATTATACTATTGTTTATTATTGAATTATTATTATTATATTTGTTATTATTATTGTCATTATTATACTACATTAATGGCTATTTGTCATATTGGCCATTGTCATTGTTATTATTGTCATATCATTATCATACATATTATTCATTGGTTGGCTATTAGTTATTATTGTTGTTATTATTATTAATACATTATCATTATTGTCATTATATCACAAGAGAACATTATTATTCATTATCACGATTTGGTTATTACATATTATTGGCTCATTATTGGTTATTTTTTTTTTTTTTCATGAGCTATACATATATTGTTTGCCATTATTATTATGTCATTATTATTATTATTGGTTTGTATTGTTGTTGGTTACATTGTTGTTAATCGAGATATTCTATTATTATTATTTATTACTTGGTTATATTATTTATACATTAATTATACTATGAGATTATTATTACATATTTGTCATATTATTATTATTTATTACTATTATTACTTGTTTACATGATATTATTATTGTTATTAATCATTATACTATTGAGTTATTATTTGTCACAATATCATATTATTATTTATCACATTATTCACATATTATTATTATTTGTTATTATTATTATTCATCATTTATCACCATTATTGTTGTCATTGTTGTTGTTGCTATTATGTTACATTATTATTATTATTATTATATACATTACATCATTATTGTTTGCTATTATTCATTATAAATATTGTTATTATTATTTACATTATTTGTTATTATTATTTTACGTCATTGTTCATATTGTTATACATTAATATTATATTATTTACATTATGCCATATTGTTATTTATTTACATTGTCATTATTATTATTATTATTACTATTATTATTATTTTACACATTGTTGTTATTATCAAATACATATATGGTTATTATATATTATTATCATTATTGCCATACTATTATTTCATTATTATATTATTATTATTATTATTATTATATTGTTATGCTTATTATTATTACATATCATTATTGATTACTATCATTACTTACATAGAACTATTATTTCATTATTATTATTATTATTGGCTATTATTATTAAAATATTAGTCATTATTATCATTATTGGTCATTATTATATTGCCATTATCATTGGTTATTATTTTATTATTATTATTATCATTATTGATTATTATTATTATCATTATTACGTCATTGTCATTATTTATTATTGATTTTTCTACATTATATTATTATACATTATTATTATTATTAATTAATTATTATTTATTACATCATTATTGTCATTATTATTATTTCATATTTATTATTGAGCTATTATCATTATTGATGTTCATTATTATCTATTACGAGAGCTATTATTATACTATTATTTGCTCAATATATTATTATTACATTACATTAATATTATTGTCATATATTTACATTATTTATTGTTATCAATTATTATTGTTTGTTATTATTATTATTATTACATATTGAGTCATTACATTATTATTCATTATTATCATTATTATTATATTATTATTATTGATGATTATTATTATTAGTTTATTATTGGTGCCATTGTCATTAGTTTGTTAGTTGGTTATTATTATTTTCATTGTCATTCATTCACATTAGTCATTGTCACATTGGTTATTGATATTATTGTTATTATGTCATTATTACAGGTTATTACAAGAGCTATTATTATTACATTACGTTATATTATTACCATATTGGTCAATACTATTGGTCATTAGTTATTATATTATTATTTATTATTATTGTTATTATTATTAAGATACTACTGGCTATTATATTACGTTGTTATATATTTCGTCATTGATGATATTACATTATTATTTATTCGTTTATTATTATATTAGTCATTTGCTATGTTATCACACATATTATTACATATTATATCACATTTATTATTTCATTATATTATTATACATTATCATTATTTCATGTCATTGTTATATATATGAGCATCATTATTATTATTATCATCATTCATTAGTTATTATTATTTATTACATTATTATCTAATTACTATTTGTTTCATTATTATTTATTATATTATTATCATTATCATTATACATTATTTATTATTATTATTATTATTATATTATTTGATTATTATACATTACATTCATCATTATATTATTACTATTATTATTGTCATTATTATTATTCATTATTGGTTTATTATCATCATTATCATTATTACATATTATTATTACATTATTATTGAGCTATCATTATTATTACTATTATTATTGGTCATTATTATTATTATTGTTATATTATTATACTTCATTATTATTATTTATATTATTAGTTCATTATTAGTTAACATTATTATTCATTATTTATCCTATTATATTATCATTACTGGTTATGTTATTATACTATTATTATTATCATTATTATTCATTATTATTATTACAATATTGAATTATCATTATTATCATTTATTATTATTATTGATTATTATTACAGTCATTATTGTTGTCATTATCATTATTATTCATTTACTTGTCAGCTTGTTGTTGTTGGTCAGTCATTATTGCTGGTTATTATTTGTTATTATTATTACGTTATTGTCTGTTATTATTATATTACTAATATTATTATCTAGTTTGTTGTTTACATTATTGTTGTATTATTATTATATATTATTTATTACATTATTTCATATTGTTTGTTTATTGTTACATATTATTATTAGTCATTATTGTCATATTGGTTCACGAGCATGATTATCATTTATTTATTGTTATTATCATTATTACTATTATTATTATTATCATTGTTATTCTATTATTATCTACCATTATTTCATTATTGTTGGCTATATTATTATTATATATTACATTCATTATTACTATTATTACATTATTATGCTATTATCATTATTATTATATCACAGTTGATCGAGTTATTATTGCCTATATTATTATTATCATTATTCATAACTGCCATTAGTTCATTATCATTATTTCATTATTGTTATTACATTATTATTATCAGTCAATATTATTATTACTATTATTATTGTTTATTATTACGCTTTATTATGTTGCAAATATTTACTATTAATATGACCTTTATTATCATTGTTATTATTGAGTTATTGATATATACTATTATTATTTGATCACATATTGAGTTGTCATCTATTTATTATTGACACATTATTATTGCCATATTATTCATTATTCATTATTACATTATCATTATTACGCCATATTATTATTATTGATATTATCATATTATCATTATTCAATATTGTCAATATTGTTATTATCATTATTATTACTATTTTGCCATGCTATTTGTTATTATAACTCATTTGAGCATATTATTATTACGGTTGTCATTGTCATTATTATTCATTATTATTATTATTCGTTGTCATATTGTCATTGTCATCATTGTTGTCATTATTGGTTATTCAAATGGTTGTTACTGGTTTGTTACATTGTCATTATTCAGTTGTTGTTGCTTATTGTCATTAATGGGTTGTCATTGTTGGTCATTATTGGTTGTTATTATTGCTGCTGGTTATTATTAGTCATTGTTCGGTTATCACATTGGTTGCTGCTCATTGTTGAGTTATTGTTATTATCTATTATTATTATATTGTTTCATTGGTTGTTTATATTATTATTATTATTATTATACGCCATTATTATTATTTGTCACATGTTATTGGCTTATACACGTCATTATATTATTAGCTATGTTATTATTATTATTATTATACATATTATTGGTACATGATTCAGCTATTGGTTATTATATGCTTATTGTTTGCCAAATTGTTGTTGGTTGGCTCATATTATCTGTTGAGTTTGTCACATATTATTGTTATATTGTTATTGATTTGGTTATTAGTTGCTATTCATTGTTGCTTAAGGTCATTAGTGTTATTAACTCATTATTATTCATTAGCGTCATATTACATTATTTCGTTGAGTTGTTTATCATTATTATTATTATTATTACATATCATTACGTTCATTATTATTTATTAGTTATTATTCATTGGTCATTATTCTATTATTATCATTGTTACATTATTATTAACGGTTATTATTATTTGTTGAGAACATTATTATTTCATGTTCATTATTAATTACTATTAATATTTATTCACATTATACTATTTGTTTGTTGTTGGTTGTTATCATTGTCAATATTGATTATTATTCATTATTTATCATTATTATTATTATCATTGATACATTATCATTGTTGTTATTTATTGTTATTATTATTATTGTCATTATGATTATTGTCATCATTGTTGTTATTGTTGTTGTCATTATTATTATCATTATTATTAACGAGTCATTCATGCTGATTATTATTATTATTATTATTGGTTGTCATTACTTATTATTGTCATTGGTTGATCGTCATTGAGTTACGTTTGTTATTAAGGCTATTATACTACTTATTACATATTATTAATAATATTATTAACTGTTAGTTGTCATGTTATTATTGGTTATTGAGTTGGTTATTATCTCGCTATTGGATTGTTGGTTTCGGCTATTACTACAATTATATTATTGAAAAGAAATTATTGTTTATTATTACATTACATTATTGAAGACATTATTATTATTATTATATTATATTGTCATTATTCATTGGTTTATTATTATTACTATTCATTATTAGTCATATTATTATTATTACATCCAGATTATTATTATTATTACTATTATTATTATATTATTATTATGTTATTACATATTATTATATTATTATATTCACATAGAGCATTATATATTATAATTTGTTGAATTTGCTTATTATGTTATTATTACATTATTTATTATTACATATATTCATTCATTATTATTATGCCAATATCAATTATTGAGCATACCTATCATCATCATATTATTTATTGTTATTATTATTATTGATTACCCACATTATTACTGCTTCATTATTACGTCATGCTCGTTTATTATTATTATTAATATTATTATACTATTATCATTGTTTAATTACATTATATTATTATTTATCTATCATTCATTGTTATTATTATCAATTTAATATTATATCATTATTATGATATTATTATTATTATTTGTCTGTCATTATTCAAATATTTATTGTTATTATATTTATTATTTTCATTTCGTCATCATTCTGTCAATTGTCATTCATTGTTGATATTATTGTGATGGTATTATTATTGATTATTATTATTTACTATCATCATTATTTGATTATTATTACGCTACTGCTATTATCCGCTATTTTGGTAGTCATTATTATCAATATTATTATTATTATTATTGTTAGATATTATTATTACATTATTATTTGCTGGTTATTATTGTCATTATGTTGTTATTATTATTGTTTGGTTTTTGTTGTTTCATTGCTATATTATTATTATTATTATTGTCATTATTATTCATTATTATTACATATTATTATTATTATTGTCATTATTATTATTATTCCGTCATTATATTGTTGTTATTATATATTCATATACCGCTTGTTGATATTATTACTCATTAGTTCATTACTGGTCCTATTATTCATTACATTACATTATTGGTTATTAGTTCGGCTATTGTTGTTATTATTATTACTACATTGTTTGTTAGTTATTATATTATTACATATTATCATTATTATTATATATTACATTTATTATTATTATTATTGAGCTATTATTATTATATTATTATCATTATTATTATTATTACCATTATTACATTATTATTATTATTATATTTGGTTGTTGTTGAGTTGTTTGTTTATTATTGTTGTCAATATTGTTATTATTATTATTAGTTGGTTTACATTATAGTCATTATTGGTCATTATTATTAGTTTATTATTTAATTATTGTTACATTATTTTTTACATATTACGTATTATTTATCATTATTATATATTATTGAACGATTGAGCTATTAGTTATTTATCATTTATTATTCATTATTATTGTTGTTTGTTGTTATTATTACATTATTCAATTATTATTATTATTATTGATTATCATTATTCATTATTAATTATCAATATTATTATTATCGTTGAAATTACATTATTTCGTTGTCGGTTTATTATTATTATTGTTAAATATTATTGAGCTCATTATTATATTATTGATTATTACATTGGTTATTATTGTTGTCATACTATTGAGCTGTCATTATTATTATTGGTTATATATCACGGTTGAAATCATTAAGTTGATTACACATTACATATTGTTAATTGTTGTTATCATTGTTTGTCATTATTATCATTATTTGCTCATTATATTATTATTATTTTAACACATTGTCACATTGTGTAACATTATTATTATTATACATATTCATTATTTATGATTATATTATTGTCATAGTTGTTTGTTTATTATACTAGTTGTCAAATTATTATTTACACATTATTATATTATACCATACACTATTGTATTATTATTATTGTTGTCATTGAATAACGATTCATTATTGTTGGTTGAAGATTATTAAGGAAGCGTTGCTGGCGTTGTTGCTGGTTGTTGTTGAGCTGGTTGGTTGCTGTTATGTTGTTCGCTATTGTTGCTGGTTGTTGCTGGTTGGTTGTCGGGCTGTTGTTGTTTGTTGTTTGCTACAGTTGTTAGTTGATATTGTTAGTTGTCATACAAGAAGTTGTACATATTACATTGTTATTTGTTATTATATTATTGAACAGCTAGTTACAATCATTATTATTATTATTTATCATTAGTTCACTGGTTATCGCTATTACATTAGTTGCCATGCTTTATTATTAAATGCTGGTTGTTTATTGTCATTATTGTATTACGTTATTATATTGGTTATGTTTTGTTCGTTGCTTGTCGTTGTTATTGTTGTTTATTATTATTATATATCATATTATTGGATATTATTAGTATATTATTGTTATTATCGCTGTTATATTATTATTATCATTGGTCATTATTGCTTGGTTATTATTGAGCTATGTTGTTTATATATCGAGAGTTCAATTATCATTATTATTATTATTTGTCATTGTTATATTACTACATTATTATTATTATTATATTGAGCATGACGATTATTATTTGTTGTTTGATGAACTTGCTCATTATTATTATTGTCATTATCATATTCATTATTATCATTACATATTGGTTATTATTGTCATTATTATTACAATATTATTGATATTACATATTATTATGTCATTCGTTGTTGTTGAGCATTATATATTATTTCATTATTATTATTATTATTATTGTTAATATTATTATTATGTTAAATATATCATTATTACCATTTGGTTATTTATTATTAAGAGTTATTGATTTGTCATTATCATCATTGTTATTGGTATCACAACATTATTAGTTGTTATTATTATTCATTACATTATCGGTTGTTATTATTGTTGCAGCAGCAGCAGCAGCAGCAGTGTTGCAGCAGCAGCAGCAGCAAGGCAGCAGCAGGCAGCAGCAGCAGCAGCAGCAGCAGCAGCAGCAAGGCAGCAGCAAGGCAGCAGCAGGTTATGCAGCAGTGCTTCAGCGTTGGCAGCAGCAGCAGCAGCAGCAGCAGCAGCAGTAGCAGCAGCAGCAGCAGCAGCAGCAAGGCAAGCAGCAAGGCAGCAGCAGCAAGGCAGCAGCAGCAGCTAAGGCAGCAGCAGCAGCAGCAGCAGCAGCAGCAGCAGCAGCAGCAGCAGCAGCAGCAGCAGCAGTAGCAGCAGCAGCAGTAGTAGTAGCAGCAGCAGCAGCAGCAGTAGCAGTAGCAGTAGCAGCAGTAGCAGCAGCAGCAGTAGCAGCAGCAGCAGCAGCAGCAGCAGCAGTAGCAGCAGCAGCAGCAGCAGCAGCAGCAGCAGCAGCAGCAGCAGCAGCAGTAGCAGTAGTAGCAGTAGTAGCAGTAGTAGTAGTAGCAGTAGTAGTAGTAGTAGTAGTAGTAGTAGTAGTAGTAGTAGTAGTAGTAGTAGTAGTAGTAGCAGTAGTAGTAGTAGTAGTAGTAGTAGTAGTAGTAGTAGTAGTAGTAGTAGTAGTAGTAGTAGTAGTGGTATAGACCTGCTTTTAAACCAGGACTAAACCAGGTCTATAACAGGAGCAAAACGTAGGAAAAGTGTGGCTCGGCCTGGCTGTGTCACCTGCCCGTATCCATGGAGATGACGGCCTGATTGGCGCGCACTGGGCTTTACGATACGATACGATACGATACGATACGATTCGGTCATTGTAGGCCTAGGGCCTATTGACCGCTCTTAATCAATATAGCTTCTATAGACTATTGGCTTCTCGGATGACTGCTGCAGTTATGATCTCTTGACAGTACTGGAGGTCTGACCAGCAGGAGTCCAGGCGGCTTTGAAGCAATTCATGGTTTTTGCCATGACAACATCACTTGGAAGGTTGTTCCACAGATTGACGACTCTAAAACTGAAGAAGTTTTTGCGTATTGAGTGATGCGCAGACTGTTTCTTCAGCTTCAGGGGGTGTCCTCTTGTCCTGGTGTAGTCACGCAGCAGTGGGCTGTCAGTGGTTCCGTGTAAGTATTTCCATACCTCTATCATATGGCCTCTGGCCTGACGGTAGTACATGCTGGGGAGTTTCATTTGTTGTAATCTCTCTTCATAGCTTAGATGTTTCAGCTTTGGAACTAGTTTAGTTGCTCTTCTTTGTATTTGCTCGACTGCTATTGCATCCTTCTTGTATAATGGTGCCCAAATCACATTTCCATATTCCAACAATGGTCTAACAAGTGATGTGAATAAGATTCTCACTATTTCTTCATCCAGATAAGTGTAAGACCGACGGATAACTGCAAGGATCCCGTTTGCCTTGTTTACAACTTTTTGTATGTGGTCACTGAAATTTAAGCAGTTATCTACATGTGCACCCAAATCTTTTTCAATCCTGGTTTTAGCAAGTGGTACATTGTTGGTATCCTCTTTCATTGTATATTCACATCCTGGGTTTGTTCTACCTATATGCATAACTTTACACTTGGCGGTATTGAACTTGAGCTGCCATTTCTCTGACCATTTTTCCATATTATTCAGGTCATCTTGGAGTAGATCAACATCAGATTTCTTCTTTATGATATTTTGTGTCATCAGCAAACATCTGCACCATTGAGTTGACAACTTTGGGGACTAATGCTATACTGCGGAACATTCCAGAAAAAGGATGAAATCTCCATGGCGACAGCCAGACCGCTGAACTTGCTGGAAGTGCAATGGTTGTTTATTATTTTGGATCAACCGGAACTCGCGCTGCATTTTTCGATCCACTTCCTGTTTACCTTTGCTCTCAGTTCAACGCGACGCTGAGGTCAACGTTAATCACGTGTTTTCCCGTTTATGTTTTATTCATGTTTTATCTTAGCGCCTGTGGGTGTCCTTGAACAGACTGGGATGATCCCGAATCAGGTTTATTTAAAGAATCCTCCTCCCACACGCGCCTTTAGGAATCATGGAGCTGACAGGTGCTCACCTGACACCGGCACCGTGCTCTTCCGCGATCCCCTCTGCGGGCTCCCGGTACAGGCAGTCTCCGGTCCTGGTTTAGTCCTTGTCTGGACCTGGTTCAGTCCTGTTTTAAGTCCTGTTTCAGTCGTGGTTTAGTCCTGGTTCAGACCTGGTTTAGTCCTGGTTTAGTCCTGGTTTAGTCCTGGTTTAGTCCTGGTTTAATCTCCGGGTGCCGCTCTTGTGTCTTTAACTTTTAACCCAAAAATTACACAATCCCTTTTTTTTCTTTGAAGTCTGTGCGTAAAGTGCAGCGCGGCGTTCACGGACCTCGGACATTTCAATAAGCGGAAGTAACGCGGGTGACAAACCAGTGTGTGGACTTCACTCTCTTGTCCCTCTACTGCTCTTTGATTTTACGCCCCTCTGCGTACATTCGGTCACGTGAACGCGAACCGCCAATCAGCACGCTGTATTACCGCAGACCCGGAAGCGCCGCAGACGCGCAGATAAATGCTTTTAACTTCGCTTCTGCTTATTCCGCCTTGACAATTTGCCAAATTTATTGAGTTGAATTTTCATCCGCAAGTGAGACGAAATACGCGGAATACGTGAGCTCAGGCTTTAGCATTAGCATCTCCTATTGGTTTGTATGGGTTAGCTTAGCCACTCCAGTTGTTTTCTATGGGTTTGGTTAGCATCGCCTTTTTATGCCAACTTTCCACATTATTCTTTACAAAGTTATCGTCCAACTGAAACGTAATCACGGTGAAATGAATACTTGTATTATGCAATGTTGTCAAATTATTTATTTTACACTTTGTGGCGTTTTAAAGCCTAAACATCGTGTCTTCTTGGTCCTGTTGAACTGCACTATGCGATTGAAACGCTAAACTGCTGTTATTGGCGGGTTTCTGATGACATCACAACATTCTATAGACCGATGTTATTTAACGCAGATGGGGGCAGCTCAAATTATTGTTCAAATGCAGATTTTTGTTGGAATGTAGCAGGGTCCTGGATCTAAAGTAACAGAAATGATCAGGTTCCATATTTGGGAATTTACCTTTCCGACATTTCTTGATCAAGTATAATATAATTAATAGGAAAAACTGGCTCTTGCCCCCGTCGGAGAGCACGACATCACCACATTCTGGAATCTGAAAACCAGCCATATAAGAGTGGACAAAGCTAATGCCAAACAGGAAGTGCTCCAGGCGGCTCTGGACCTGCTGCTGTGGCCTCGTCATTTTGGTCTTAAATGTTCGTCTGAACCCGCGACACAGATCCTGGCTGCAGATGAATGATGATGCTGAACGCTGTGGTGACGCCGCACTGTTTTATTCAGTCTGTGGCTCCTCCCAGGCACTTTCATTCAAAGGAAGATGTTTAATTAATCATGTGATGGTTATTTGATGAAGTGAACTTTTGCAGTCTGTTGGACAATATAGGTAGATCAGTTCAGTTTTAGTTTATTTGCCATTTGCAGTATAAAAAACACAGTGAAATGAAAGGTGCAGGCAACTCAGAGTGCACAGCAAACACTCACCCATTCACAAACATTCACCCATTCACAAACATTCACCCATTCACAAACACTCACCCATTCACAAACATCCATTCACAAACATTCACCCATTCACAGACATTCATCCATTCACAAACATTCACCCATTCACAAACATTCACCCATTCACAAACATTCACCCATTCACAAACATCCATTCACAAACATTCACCCATTTACAGACACTCACCCATTCACAAACATTCACCCATTCACAAACATTCACCCATTCACAAACACTCACCCATTCACAAACATTCACCCATTCACAAACATTCATTCATTCACAAACATTCACCCATTCACAAACATTCACCCATTCACAAACATTCATTCATTCACAAACATTCACCCATTCACAAACATTCACCCATTCACAAACATTCATTCACAAACATTCACCCATTTACAGACATTCATCCATTCACAAACATTCACCCATTCACAAACATTCACCCATTCACAAACATTCATCCATTCAGAAACATTCACCCATTCACAAACATTCATCCATTCACAAACATCCATTCACAAACATCCATTCACAAACATTCACCCATTCACAAACATTCATCCATTCAGAAACATTCACCCATTCACAAACATTCATCCATTCACAAACATCCATTCACAAACATCCATTCACAAACATTCACCCATTCACAAACATTCATCCATTCACAAACATTCATTCACAAACATTCACCCATTCACAAACATTCATCCATTCACAAACATTCACCCATTCACAAACATTCATCCATTCACACAGCACATGAACATGAAAACCCAGGCCACATAAAAAGATCACAAATGTAAGACAGATTCATAAATTCCAGGTGTTTAAATGGCCACATAAAGTGCCTGTGTAACGCTAGTGTCTGTGATATTTAAGGTCATCACGGCCTGTTCTTCTACGACTTCTACGAGATGTGGTGCAATTTATAGTGCGATATGTCCTCCCAGAGGGAAGGAGCTCAAAAATGTCTCTGGCAGGATGAGACGGGTCTAATAATGATCGATAATGCCCCAGAAGCAAGTCAAGATAGATAATACTTTATTGTCAGATCAATGATCTGAAATCTGTTTTGCAGCAGCTCCAAAACACAACCACAAGGACATGACAAAAAACAAGTTAAACAAGTGTCACTCGCCACTTAGATTCTATGGTTAAGCTCCTCATTTAGTTTCAAGATGGACTCATGGACAAAAGAAGTTGTTCATTCTGACTCTTAAATCTTGGCACAGAGCGCCGCCCTGGTGGCAGCAGCTCAGATTCAGAGTGTAGAACATGGCTGGGATCAGATGTTCTTATCCAGCCGCAGTGTTGTTATGACACTCGGCCTCAGACTGTGTGTCCAGGGGCTGCCCCACAATCTCAGACCAGATTTAGCAGTGAGTGACAGACAGCTGGACCACACGGCGCTACAATCCTGCAGGACACTGAGGATGACATGAGAAAAACTCCAAAAGCTCCGAAAGAGCAGGCGACATAAAAAGTATATTCTTTGTTTAGTCTTTTTACAGATGAAGTCAGTGTGATGTTTCCAGGACAATGAAGAGTCTATGATCACACCAAGATATTTAAATGACTCCACCTGTTTGATATCTGAACCTCTATAAAGTAGAGAAGTATTTCGGTGTATATAAAACAGTATTCTGTTAATATTAGATTATGAATTGTGTGCACATGGATTTCTCATGTTGCCTGGTCCTGTTCTCTGCTGACCAGCTAAGACGAGACCACTACGACCTCACACTGGGGATCCGTGAGCAGCCCGCCTCCTTTTGAGACACTTTCTGTTCCTTTTCCATGTGTTTTTCGGCCGTGCACCTGGTGGGCACAGTTTTGAGCCTCACTCCCATCAGGCTGTCCCAGGGCAGCTGTGGCTACAGAAGGATCCTGCCCCACAGAGTGTGGAGACAATGAAAGTGCAATGTAAAGTGTCTTTGAGTGCGAGGTTGAAAATAAAACGCAGATGTGATGAACAACCTGGTGTTTGTTCATGTTTATGGTTTGATGGTAAAAATAATCTCTGAATCTGAGCAGAACAAAACTAATGTGATTTGGAAAGCTGGAAATACTGGGGCTTCACACAGAACGAGTAAAGAAAATACATTTGTAGGTGTGTTTATTATTCAATTTTCAATAAAATTTTATTTCTATAGCCCAGAATCACAACAGAGTCGCCCCAATGTTCACAGTGAAAAACAAGGAAACATGATCTGACATCAGCAAACACACTGTCCCATCCTCAGTCTCTCCATAAACACACGATCCTGGTGCCAGAGCAAAAACCCACCGGCAGGTGCATTGTGGGAAAATTCTCTCCAGACACTGTTGCCAACAGCTGGGGCCATGCGGCACCTTCAGACCTGAGGCTCTGAGGAACCAGTCACTTTATAGAGAGCAGGGTTCAGACGGACAGGCAGACGTGTGGGGGACTGGACATCGGCTTATTTGGGTTGAGGGCTCCATCCAGGCGGGTGGGGCTCCATCCAGGCGGGTGGGACTCCAACCAGGCGGGTGGGGCTCCATCCAGGCAGGTGGGGCTCCATCCAGGTAGGTGGGACTCCATCCAGGCGGGTGGGGCTCAATCCAGGCTGGTGGGGCTCCATCCTGGCGGGTGGGACTCCATCCAGGCGGGTGGGGCTCCATCCAGGCGGGTGGGGCTCCATCCAGGCGGGTGGGACTCCATCCAGGCGGGTGGGGCTCCATCCAGGCGGGTGGGACTCCATCCAGGCGGGTGGGGCTCCATCCAGGCGGGTGGGACTCCATCCAGGCGGGTAGGGCTCCATCCAGGCGGGTGGGGCTCCATCCAGGCGGGTGGGACTCCATCCAGGCGGGTGGGGCTCCATCCAGGCGGGTGGGGCTCCATCCAGGCGGGTGGGACTCCATCCAGGCAGGTGGGGCTCCATCCAGGCGGGTGGGGCTCCATCCAGACGGGTGGGACTCCATCCAGGCGGGTGGGACTCCATCCAGGCGGGTGGGGCTCCATTCAGGCGGGTGGGACTCCATCCAGGCGGGTGGGGCTCCATCCAGGCGGGTGGGCCACCATCCAGGCGGGTGGGGCTCCATCCAGGCGGGTGGGTCTCCATCCAGGCGGGTGGGGCTCCATCCAGGCTGGTGGGGCTCCATCCCGGCAGGTGGGGCTCCATCCAGGCAGGTGAGTGGAGAGGGGCAGAGCTAAGGTCTGGTCAGCATCTGCTCACAGGAGGAACCTCTGAAACATCTGAAGCAGCTCCACTCCCAGAGGCAGCAGAAGAGAAGGAGACGGAGACACTGGTGAACAGCAGTGAACTGATTTGTCTGTGAAAAACATGAGGTTATGGGACAGATGAAGGAGAAGGAGCAGTTAGAATAAGAGGACAGAGGCTCAGGGCTCCAGACTTCCCCAGCATCTAACTCCTGGAGCAGCCTGACTTCAGCTGTGGAGTTAACCCTGCTCCTCTAACCTGACCATAAGCTTTCTCATAGAAGAATGTTTTAAATGTAGAGACTGTGTCTGCCTCTCTGACATGAGGTGGAAGCTGATTCCATAAAACAGGAGGTAACTAAAAGTTCTACCTCCTATTGTAAGTTTATTAAACCTGGGGACACTCGTAGCTCAGCATTTTGTGAGCGCTGTGTCTGTTTGGTTTGTAAGGCTCTGTCAGGTCAGTAATACAGGATGGGGCCATCTCATTTACAGCTTTATAGGTGAGAAGGATTTTAAACTTCATTCTAAACTCGACCGGGAGCCAATGAAGTGAAGCTAACACCAGAGTAATGTGTCTCTTCTGTTTGTTCCTGTTAATAATGTTGCTGCTGCATTTTGAACAAGCTGAATGCTTTTTCGTAGCTTTTAGGGCAGGCTGCAGCAGACAGTTACAGTCTAATCTTGATGAAATAAATGCATGGACAAGCTTTTCCACATCATTTTTGGATAAGATATTTCTAACTTGGTGGAAGATGCTGTTTTACAGACTTGGTTTATGTGGGCTTTAAATGATAAGGTCAAATATAAGCCCCAGGTTCCTCAGGGTGCAGCTCGAGGTCACACTGATGTTATCCAAACTATCTGACCTGACAGAGCCTCTCTCAGGTTTAAGGGCCAAGTACAATAACCTCTGTTTTTTCAGGGTTCAGAAGGAGATAGTAAGTGTCATCCAGGTCTTCATGTCTCTGACACAGGCCCTGAGCTTTTCCACATGTCACTGTGACCAGGTTTTATTGATAAGTACAACTGTGTGTCATCTGCATCACAGTGAAAGTTAATGCTGTGCTTTCTGATTACATTTCCTGGGGGCAGCATGTAGAGCATAAACAGAATGGGTCCAAGTACTGACCCCTGCGGCACTCCGTAGTTCACATTAGTGCACTCTGAAGATCATTTACATTGACAAACTGGTACCTGTCAGATAGATTTAAACCAGCACAAGGCCACTCCTCTAATCCCTACATCACATTCTGATCTTTGTAATAAGATGTTGTGGTCGATCGTGTCGAAGCTGCACTGAGGTCTAACAAAACCAGGACTGAGAGCAGCCTATTGTCTGCAGCTGATAACAAATCATCTGTGACTCGACCTAATGCAGTTCCTGTGCTGTGATGGGGTCTGAATCCTGACTGGAAAATCTCAAATAGCTTGTTGTCCTGTAGGTGGCAACAAAGCTGTTTAGTTCCAACTCTTTCTAGAACTTTTGAAACCAAAGGAAGGTTTGATATTCTCTCTGTAGGTCTGTAGTTGGCCAGAAGGCCTGGGTCTAAACTGGGTTTTTTCAGAAGAGGTTTAATCACTGCATATTTAAAGGACGGTGGGACGTAGCCTGACTCTAGTGAGGTATTTACTATATTCAGGATAATACCATTAATTAGGGGGAAAGTTTCTTTAAAAAGCTTCGTGGGTATTGGGTCTAGAAGACAAGTTTAAGTTTTGGTCCACTGTGGAGAAGCAGTCCAAACTTTTAGCTGGCTTTACAGAGGCCTCTAATTCCAAAGCTTTAACTTGATCAGGGCTGATTATGGGAGCAATTTTATTTAATTTGTCTCGGATAATTGTGATTTTATTATTGAAAAATTGTATAAAGTCGTCACAGTTTAGAGTAGCCGGAATACACGGTTCTACTGAGCTGTGGCTGGTGGTCAGCCTGGCTACAGTGCTGAACAGAAACCTGGGATTGTTCTGGTTTTCTTCTATTAGAGTTGAGTAATACCTGGTCTTAGCCTTACGTAGGCCCTTTTATAAATGAAGAGACTGTTTTTCCAGGCATTCAGAGACTGCTCTGAGCTGGAGTGGTGCCAGATCTTTTCTAATCTGTGGGCTGTTTGTTTAAGAAGACGAGTTTCAGAATTAAACCATGGTGAAACTCGATTTGGATTAGTAACGTTTTGTTTTAGTGGAGCTACTTTGTCTAGAGCTGTTTTTAATGAGAGCATTGCCCTGTCAACAAACTGGTAACTGTGGGAGTGGAGCTGAGGAAGCTGCTTCCTTCACACTCACTCAGCATAGAGCTGAATATTGGCTGAATTTTGTCCTTAAACTCTCCTGTAGATCGATCATTTAATTATCTTTTATTCTGAGTTTTATTTATTGGCACGGTGAAGCCCTCAAGAATGAGCTGAAAGGTGATCAGAGAATGATCTGAAATGAAGGGGTTGAGGGGGAAACACTGAGCTGACCAATGTCTATACCATCGGGTAAAACAGGTCCAGGGTGTGACTGTGTGTGGTTCATTTACATTTTGAGTGAAACCAGTGTTTCCTATTAGAGTTGTAAAAGCAGGTGTTAGACTGTTAGTGTTATCATCAGCGTGAATGTTAAAATCCCCGACTATTACACTTCTGTTTGAGTCTAATATTATACTGGATAGAAATTCAGAAATATCAGTTAAAAAATGTGAGTATGGGCCAGGGGCCGGTAAATAATCACAAACATGATGGTTTGTTTCTTCCAGTCTGGCTGCTTGATTGACAGTGTAATACTTTCAGATGAGTTCTGCACATGTTTAGGTTTAGGACTCAGAGGGAAACTGGACTGTGATATGACGGCTGCTCCTCCACCTCTACACAAACTCCTGCTGTATGAAAGTTTACATGAGTAGGGGCGTGGCTTCATTTAGGCTCACAGACTCTTCTGGTTGGAGCCAAGTTTCTGTTAGGGCAAGAAGATCAATTTTATTATCAATAATTATATCATTTACTAAGAGCTTTTGAAGAGACAGACCTGATGTTTAATAGGCCACAGTTAATCCCATTTATTCATTGTTTATTAATTGTACTATTGGTAGTTACTTTTATTAGATTTTTGGAGATTGCTCTTTTTATAAGTGGGCGACTGCTTCTGATGGGGCGAGGAACAGACACAGTCTCTGTTTGCTGCACTAAACCTGAACACTGGACTTGCCCGTGATTGAGAGGAGAAGCTCAGAGGAGTGTTCTGAACTACTGCTCTGTGCCCAGGTCCCACCTCTGGTTTGTCAGATGAAGCGCAGATGCTGTCGGTCATATTTCTAGATCAGACAGCAGAGCCCTCCCCAGTGGGATGGATGCCGTCTTTGGAAGTGAGACCTGGTTTTCCCCAAAACACACGCCAACTATCAGCAAAGCCTGTGTTGTTTTTGGGCACAATCTCGATAACCAGCGGTTAAATGATGAAAAGCGGCTGTATATTTCATCATTGGTCAAATTCGGCAGAGGACCAGAGAATATTACGGCATCTGACATAGACTCAGCGAGTTTACACACCGATCCTACGTTCACTTTGAGCAGCTCTGATTGTCTCCGCCGGGCGTCATTACCGCGAACGTGAATCACGATACGACAGAACCTACACTCACTCTGGGCTACATCCTAAGGTATCCTTCAGTGTCACCCACTTCTACCTGCTCTAGCCTGGCCTCCAGAGCTAAAGACAAACGACACTTAATACAGCTGGTGCTTTTCGCTAAAGGAGGCCGGTGACTCACTGTACGAAAATACACAATATACATACTACAATATCAATCAAGCAATCAAACTTTATTTATAGAGTAAAATACAACACAAAGCACTTTACAGTGATTCGGCTTTGAAAACTGCCTCAGGATTTCAATTTTGGGAAAATCAGGTCCAAGCGTAAATTCCAATGTGCAAAGTCCCGTAATCCTGGTTCTGAACAGTTAGATCCTCTGTGTCCGAAGAACTCGCAGGTTCACCCGAATCTGGTCGTCTTGTTAAAGTGTCAATTGTGTTAAAAGACCAGGTCATCAAATCCAGAGTTAATTTAGTTTGGGAGAGTAAAGCGGAGAGGGTCGAGGAATAAGACACATTAGACAAGACGAGACATAGAAACAAAGCAGGAAAGATCAGGGGCAGGAGAGGAAAAGCGTCCACCCTCCCCAAGAGCCAGAAAAAAAAACAAAAAAAACATGATGTCCTGTGCTCAGATCTGGGGTAATATTCATAATAATACAATAATATTTCATGACATTTTATAAAGTTGTGCTCCTGTACACATATAACCCCCACACACACCTCTCAGCCCACACATTTATCTTCCTCCACACACTGAAGAGCCTCACGTCTGCTGCTTTCTCTGTCCAACTCCACAATCAACACTGATATTTGTGTTCAGTGGTGTAAAAATGTGTGAAAAGTGTTTGGACTGTTTTACACTGAGGAGAGTGAGTCTGTGGAGCTCACAGAGACACTGAGGAGAGTGAGTCTGGAGCTCACAGAGACACTGAGGAGAGTGAGTCTGTGGAGCTCACAGAGACACTGAGGAGAGTGAATCTGTGGAGCTCACAGAGACACTGAGGAGAGTGAGTCTGTGGAGCTCACAGAGACACTGAGGAGAGTGAGTCTGTGGAGCTCAGAGACACTGAGGAGAGTGAGTCTGTGGAGCTCACAGAGACACTGAGGAGAGTGAGTCTGTGGAGCTCACAGAGACACTGAGGAGAGTGAGTCTGTGGAGCTCACAGACACAGAGAGGAGAGAGAGTCTGTGGAGCTCAGAGACACTGAGGAGAGTGAGTCTGTGGAGCTCACAGAGACACTGAGGAGAGTGAGTCTGTGGAGCTCACAGAGACACTGAGGAGAGTGAGTCTGTGGAGCTCACAGAGACACTGAGGAGAGTGAGTCTGTGGAGCTCACAGAGACACTGAGGAGAGTGAGTCTGTGGAGCTCACAGAGACACTGAGGAGAGTGAGTCTGTGGAGCTCACAGAGACACTGAGGAGAGTGAATCTGTGGAGCTCACAGAGACACTGAGGAGAGTGAGTCTGTGGAGCTCACAGAGACACTGAGGAGAGTGAGTCTGTGGAGCTCACAGAGACACTGAGGAGAGTGAGTCTGTGGAGCTCACAGAGACACTGAGGAGAGTGAATCTGTCCGAGTGCACAGAGACACTGAGGAGAGTGAGTCTGTGGAGCTCACAGAGACACTGAGGAGAGTGAGTCTGTGGAGCTCACAGAGACACTGAGGAGAGTGAGTCTGTGGAGCTCAGAGACACTGAGGAGAGTGAGTCTGTGGAGCTCACAGAGACACTGAGGAGAGTGAGTCTGTGGAGCTCACAGAGACACTGAGGAGAGTGAGTCTGTGGAGCTCACAGAGACACTGAGGAGAGTGAGTCTGTCCGAGTGCACAGAGACACTGAGGAGAGTGAATCTGTGGAGCTCACAGAGACATTGAGGAGCTATAAGAACAGAGCCTAAACCCAGGGATCAGAGTGTGAGTGGATGTGGTGCTGAAGGTGTGGAGGTGGGTCAGTTGGTCAGAGGAGACTGTGTAGAAGGACACAGAGTGAGCAGGACAGTCCACATACACTGCCACTGTCCCAGAAGAGGAGGACCAGGGCTGAGGGAGGAGGGTTAGATTGTTATTATGATAAACAGAGAAACCAGCTTCAGAACACTCCAGACTCCAGGACTGATCATTGGCTCCAAACAAACTGTCATAACCTTCTTTCCTTCTGATTCTTCTGTCACACACTGATATATAAACCCTTCCTCTCCACTGGACCTCCCAGTAACAGAGACCAGTCAGACCAGAGGAACACAGAATCTGAGCCCAGTGCTCAAATCTGTCCTGATGATCTGGATACGGCTGCTCCTCTTCCACACGTGTCACCTTCTTGTTGTTGTCGGACAGTTGGAGGTTTCTGTGAGCTGTGTTTGGATCCAGAGTGAGATCACAGAAATCTGATGGAGAGAAGACACAACACAGCAGCAGTTAGTCCCCTGTCCACTGTCAACATGAGACACACGTTTAATTCTGCACCACACGGCTCCATTTGTTCAGGAACCATGGATTTAAAGACTTTCACTCGTTCAGGATTCAGCTCTTTTCTGTCTTTGTTCTTTTATTTCTTCATCCTTCACTTTTGTGTTTGGCTCAGATTTACTGGAGGAAAAACATTTCCTTTCACAGCCCCACACCTGTTTAGTCCTGGTTTAGTCCTAGTTTAGTCCTAGTTTAGTCCTTGTTTAGTCCTGGTTTAGTCCTGGTTTAGTCCTGGTTTAGTCCTGGTTTAGTCCTGGTTCAGTCCTGCTTTAGTCCTGGTTTAGTCCTGGTTTAGTCCTGGTTTAGTCCTGGTTTAGTCCTGGTTTAGTCCTGCTTTAGTCCTGGTTCAGTCCTGCTTTAGTCCTGGTTTAGTCCTGGTTTAGTCCTGGTTTAGTCCTGGTTCAGTCCTGGTTCAGTCCTGCTTTAGTCCTGGTTTAGTCCTGGTTTAGTCCTGGTTCAGTCCTGCTTTAGTCCTGGTTTAGTCCTGGTTTAGTCCTGGTTTAGTCCTGGTTTAGTCCTGGTTTAGTTCTGGTTTAGTCCTGCTTTAGTCCTGGTTTAGTCCTGGTTTAGTCCTGGTTTAGTCCTGGTTTAGTCCTGGTTTAGTCCTGGTTTAGTCCTGCTTTAGTCCTGGTTTAGTCCTGGTTTAGTCCTGGTTTAGTCCTGGTTTAGTCCTGGTTTAGTCCTGCTTTAGTCCTGGTTTAGTCCTGGTTTAGTCCTGGTTTAGTCCTGGTTTAGTCCTGCTTTAGTCCTGGTTTAGTACTGGTTTAGTCCTGGTTTAGTCCTGGTTTAGTCCTGGTTTAGTCCTGGTTTAGTTCTGCTTTAGTCCTGGTTTAGTCCTGGTTTAGTCCTGGTTTAGTCCTGGTTTAGTCCTGGTTCAGTCCTGGTTCAGTCCTGGTTCAGTCCTGGTTTAGTCCTGGTTCTGTTCATCACTACAGGTTTTTCTTCTGCTCTTTTCAGGTTCATTTCCTGATTATTTGTGTTGTGATTTTTTCTCTTGTGCTGATTGTGATTTAATGTGTTTCTTCTTCTGTGAAGCTCTTTGAATGACTCTGTCTGAACTGAGCTCTACAAATAAACTTGTGTTCGATTGTAAAAAGTGTTGGTGCTTCTCCTGAGCTCCAGCAGCAGGAGTTCTGATGGGGTTGGTGCTCCTCCTGAGCTCCAGCAGCAGGAGTTCTGATGGGGTTGGTGCTCCTCCTGAGCTCCAGCAGCAGGAGTTCTGATGGGGTTGGTGCTCCTCCTGAGCTCCAGCAGCAGGAGTTCTGATGGGGTTGGTGCTCCTACTGAGCTCCAGCAGCAGGAGTTCTGATGGGGTTGGTGCTCCTCCTGAGCTCCAGCAGCAGGAGTTCTGATGGGGTTGGTGCTCCTCCTGAGCTCCAGCAGCAGGAGTTCTGATGGGGTTGGTGCTCCTCCTGAGCTCCAGCAGCAGGAGTTCTGATGGGGTTGGTGCTCCTGGTGCTGACACATGTGTCTCTGTGTTCAGGAGCTTGTTGTTTTGCAGTGTTTGTGTGAGATCTGTTGTTGTTCTCGTGATGAGGAGGACTGACAGCAGAGGCACAGCTCAGAGCAGAACAGGGGACTGGTTTAAATCCACTGTCTCCAGAAGAAGAATGAAGATCACTGTTGGACATGTTTGACACTGGACTGTTCAGGATCTGCTTTAACAACAGCTCTGGGTTTAGTGCTGATGTAGAGTTGGAGGATTAGTGATAATAAAACTCTAAAACTGGACACTAAACTCTTCATGTGTTCTTTTTTTTTTTTTTCAATTATTTGTTTGTTGGTTTTTCAGGACAATAATTACACTTACATAAATGCAAATATTGTACAAGACACCTTCATTTTCTAATATTTAAACTTCAAAATGAAATACACATTTTTACTTTTATGTTTGAAAGAAACATTTAGAAAAAACAAAGAACAAAAACAAAAAAAGGAAAAAACTTGATATGGTAGCGAACAAAACCTTGGGGAATAAGTACTCAAATAAAATCCAAACGTGTCGTTTTGACAAAGTTCAGCCAACGCTTCCATAACTTTTCAAATTTTTCTGTTTCTAATCATGGAGTATAAGTTAATTTTTCCATAATGTAAATATTGTGAATCACGTCAACCCAATCGTCTTTTGTTGGTGCTTCTGCTTTAAGCCATTTCCTTGTAATTCCTTTTTTTGCTGCTACCAACATGATTTTAAATATCTTAAAATTAATTTTGTTTTTACAATTTGCATCTAATTTGCCGAAATAGAAGACTTCACAGGTAAAAAGGAGGTCAGCATGCAGGACCCCGTCCATAACATTCTTCAATTCATTCCAATAACATTGCACTAAGGGGCAGGTCCAAAAAATATGTGCATGACTTGCCAACATTTCCCCACACTGTCTCCAACATCTTGTGTCTCGATATTTTGTCTGCGCTGGTGCTGTAAAAAATCTCACCAAATTTTTCCACCCATATTCCCTCCACTTTAAAGATGATGTTGTTTTCCAGTTGTTTTGACTAATCTCTTCCCAATCCTCTTCTGTTAAGCTTATATTAGCTTCCACATTCCATCTCCTTCTTATGTATTGTGTATCATCCATTTTTAAATTTTCCAATCCAATATATATCTTTGAAATCAATTTTTTGTTTAGTTTAGATTTGTGAGCCAATATAATCAAATTAATAATTTCTGATTCACCTTCAAAGTTCTCCCGTTTTATGTCGTGCTCCAAATAATGCCTTAATTGTAAGAATCTGTAGAAATCTTGATTTGTTAGCACAAATTGTTCTTTGATCTCTTGAAAACTTTTGCATTTGTTATTCTTCAATAATTCCCACCACACACATGGACTCTGTTCCCATGTTTTAAATCGCAGATCATTCCTATTGGGGATAAAATCTGAATCGTATCCCACCCGTCTTAACAACTTACTTGACTGGATCAAGTTATTCTTTGTAGCTGTCTCAAACCATACTTTCAATGACATTTGAACAAATTGATTCATTTTGCCACTAATTTGACTGTATAACTTGTTATCCCCTATTAGTTCTTGAACCGGTATTCCCTGTATGCTCTTGCTTTCAATTTCTTTCCATCTTGCATAATATGATGGGTTACACAAATTTAGCAGAATTTTTATTTGAGCCGCCTGGTAATAACTTTTTAAACAGGGTAAAGCTAACCCACCTTTCCCTTTAGACAACTGAAGTGTTCTGTATTTTATTCTTGGTATTTTCCCTTGCCAGATATACCTTGAGATAAATTTATCCCATTCAGTAAATTCTTTGTGTGTAATCTCCACTGGCAAGGTCTGAAAAAGGTACAATAATCTGGGAAGAATATTTATTTTTATCACTTCAGCTCTTGAAGTGACTGTCGTAAATGGTATTAAATTCCACCTCTCTACATCTTGTTTTATTTTGGATAGTAATGGTTCATAATTGGCTTCTTTCCATTGATTCAAATCTTTTGTCAGATTTACCCCTAGATATTTTATTGATTTTAAATTCCAATCAATTTCATGCGTAGTTTTTATATCATCCTCTAGGTTGTAATTAAAAGTAAGAACCTGTGTTTTTTGTACATTTATTTTGTAGCCCGATAATTGTCCAAATTTCTCAAATTCTGACATAATTGCTGGTAATGATGTATTAGGATTAGATAAATATATCAAAACATCATCTGCAAACAATGCAAGCTTTTGTACCTTGCCCATCATATTTATACCCTGTATTTTCTCATTTTGTTTTATTGATTGACTAAGGGGTTCAAGAAATATTGCGAACAGGAGAGGACTAGCTGAACAGCCCTGCCTACATCCACGGTTTAGTACAATCTCATTAGATAGACTCCCATTAACCCTCACCCTAGCTGTTGGCTCCGTGTATAGTGCTTGTATAGTTCTAATTATTTTTTCATGGAAGTTGAATTTCTTCAACACTCTATATAAAAAATCCCACCTAACAGAATCAAATGCCTTCTCAGCGTCCATCCCCATAATAATCGCTTCCATGTTTTTGTCATGAATATGCTGCATCACATGTAAAGTCCGTCTAATGTTATCTTGAGTCTGCCTCCTTTTATAAACCCTGTCTGATCTTACTGAATTACATCTGGTAAAATCTTTTCTATACGCCGAGCTAAAATTGCCGTAAACAATCTATAGTCCTGGTTAAGTACACTAATAGGTCTGTAATTAGAGCGTTCTGTCTCATCCTTTCCTTCTTTTGGGATCACTGATATTATAGCCTCACTCCATGGATGTGGCATTTCCCCCTTTTGTAGTAAACAATTAAATGTTTTCTGTAAAACTGGAATTAGTAACTCTCTAAATGTCTTGTACCACTCTGAGGTGTATCCGTCTGCTCCGGGGGATTTATTGGTCTTTAATTTTGAAATTGCAGAGTTTTTTTTAGTTAATTTCCTTCATTGTAATCTCTGCCATAAGATATTGATTCTGCTCATCTGTGACTTTTGGTAAAATCATCTTTTCCAAGAACGATTTGCTTTCTGTTGAATTTTCAAATGCTGGTTTTGAATAGAGATTTGTATAGTACAACTCAAAACATTTTTGAATATCTTCAGTTTTATGTTTAACTTCTTTCGTATCAGGATTCCTTATCTTATAAATGCTATGTCTTGATTGTTCCTTCTTTAATTTGTAAGCCAATAATTTTGTTGATTTACCTCCTACTTCATAATAATTTTGTTTTGTGTACAGAATTTTTTGTTGAATTTCTATGGAGTACAGTTCATCTATCTCTGCTTTTTTCTTCTGCATATTTTGGTATAAGTCACTTACTGGATTTTGTTTATGTTCTTGTTCTAGTTTTTTTAATTCTAACTTCAACTCCTCCAGTCTTCTTTGCCTTTGTTTTTTTAGGAATGCTGATTTGGCAATAATTTAACCCCTTAGCACAGCTTTGCATGCATCCCAGAGAACCAGCGGTGTCACTTCCCCATTGTCATTCTCATTAAGATAATTCTGAATATCTGCTTTAATCTCCTCTTTTGTATGTCCTTTCAGTAGACTTGAGTCTCCACAGTGTTTTCTTTTTCTCTGGAGTCAAATGTAGAGTCACATATACAGGACAATGATCAGATAAATCCATCACCCCTATTTCACAATTTTCCACTCTGTATCTATCATTTTTATACATCAAAATGTAATCTATTCTTGAGTAGTTATTATGTGGACAGGAGTAAAATGTAAAGTCTTTGGTTGTTGGATGCAGTTCTCTCTAAACATCCATCATTCCTATTTCCACCATCATGTCCTTAATTTTTTTGGCAGTTCCCATTTTTGAGGGTGTTCCTGTTGATGTGTCAAGCTGATAATTTAGCCTTTGATTTAAGTCGCCTGCAGCCACCAATACCCCTCTCCTTCAGAAGTTATCAAGTCAAAAAGCTGTCTGTAGAAGGTCCAGTCTGAACCAGGAGGAGCATATATATTTAGAAAACTAATTAAAATTCCCTCAAGTCTTCCCTTAACCAGGACATACCTTCCTTCTTTATCAGTTATTACTGACAATTTTTGAAATGGTATTTTACTAGATATTAATATGGCAACCCCTCTCCTGCGATCTGACTTATATGATGCAGCATAAACCTGAGAATATCCCTTTCTTTTTCATTTCGCATGCTCTTTTCCTGCAAGAAAACCACCCCCACCCCTTCTTTCCTCATTTTACACAAAATTTTACTTCTTTTAATTGGGGTAAGAATACCATTCACATTATAAGTTGATAATTTAATTAAATTGCTTTGGAAAGTCAAATTTCACGACACCACTTTTCCCCTTGCTACCTAAAGAACGAGTGACAAAAAACAACACTTCAATTTCAACATAACTTATCTCAAAGAAATAAATCAAAGCTACTTCCAAGTCTGAGGTCATGGTAAAGACCCTAAGTGAGCCTAACAGGTGCTCGGGGGAGTAGCCTCTGGATCTAAGCCACCAGAGGCCCCTTTGAAAGTAAAATACAAAACATGCCTCTGTTGGCAGTTCTGTGAGACAGTTCCGACTTTTATCTGTTCTAAATGGAGAAACAAGAAACCTTTTGCAGATAATTACCTTCTCATTTTGACGCCCTTACATTGTTTTTGTAGTCTCAGTTATTCATTCTGTGTTGATCTTCTGTACGCGTCCAGCTTCTGTTTGAACCCGGGTCTTGTATCCGCGTGACGTCCTCCTCCGTCCGCTCGAGCCGCGCGCCAGGTGAGTCTCTTCATCTTCTCAAAACAATCCTCCGCTGGGGTGACCATGGTAAGTCCGTAGCCCCTCTCGGTCATATCTCTGGTTGCTTCTGCCGCCGTGTTGTAAGTCTGTGTGCCGTCTTCATAAAACACTCGGAGTTTGGCTGGGAATGGCGTCTGACAGCGTATTTTCTTTTCTTTTAACACTTTCTTTGCCTCCGAGTATTGCTTGCGCTGTCTCAGAATTTCCGGAGCATAATCGTGATCAATGATTACCTTCTTCCCCTCCATCTCAAATCCTTTTTTCCGCCACGCCGCCGCGATGATAGCTTCTTTGTTTCTATAACTTAGCAACTTTACCACAATCGACCGTGGCGGAGCATCCGCTGGTGGGCGCGGACCTGCCGAGCGGTGGGCTCTTTCGATGTTGAGTTCAAGTGTCGATTCAAGGTCTAGCTTTACTTTTAGGAGGGACTCAATGTAATCAATCATTGATCTCGCCCCATCTTCAGCCCCTTCTTTCACCCCATGGATCCTGATATTGTCTCTTCTGGCGTGACTCTCCTGGTCGATTAGTCTGGATTTGAACTGCTTCTGCAGCTCCAAAAGCTCAAAAGTTGCGTCCTCAATGGTTTGAATGCGCTCCTCGGCCTCTACTATGCGTTGTTCGGCCTGTTCAATTCTTATGTTTGTTTTCTTAATATCCTCTTTCAACTCCTTTAATGACTCTGTGCTCTTGACGGAACTCTCTTATTTCGCGAAGCACAGTTTCCAAGTCTGACATGTTTTCACTCCCGTGTCCCTTGTTTGTTAGCTTAGACGGTTCGCTGTCTGCTAGGTGCTTTGTAGCGGTTAGCTCAAGCTGCCTTTTCCCTTCGACGTCGTTTATAGTGTTATTTTCAATCTTTCTTACTCTTCTCCTGTTCATATTACCGTCCCCCTTGGTAAAGTTTAATCTTGAGTTTCATAAGGTTCAAAAATAGTTAGGTCTTTGAGGGTTTTTTAGCCTTTTAGTCGGGGAGCTGATACACTACACAGCCACCATGTCTGTGTCTCAACCGGAAGTCCCTTCATGTGTTCTTAATGTATTAAATGCTGAGTAAAATGCAGAACTGTATCTGCATTGATTTGATACTCACTCTTCCAGGGGCAAACTGTCAACCAGTGAACACCTGCAGGCTCCAGTCTGAAGGAGAACACAGATGTTTCATTACTGTGGCTCATTAAGGCTGAACGTTGAATCTGTTCAAATGGGCTGATTCTTTATGATACTAGTGTGGACGGTACAGTTACGGCTTCACAGGAGCCACAGTGTGAGCGGGGCCCATACCTGAGAGTGTCCAGTGTGCAGTGGGGCTCCTCCTGTAGAGCACACAGGAGCTTTACTCCTGTGTCTCCTGGATGGTTGTAGCTGAGGTCCAGTTCTATCAGATGGGAGGGGTTGGACCTCAGAGCTGAGGCCAGAGAAGCACAGCCTTCCTCTGAGAGCAGACACCCTGACAGTCTGAGGACACAGATTATTGGAATCAGGAACATTCATGAGGAACATTCAACCCAAATGAGACAAACAACAAGTCCCAGATCTTTATGGGACTTTATCAAATGTTCTTTTCCAATGCAAATACCAACAGCTTCTGTAATAATAGTGAAGAATATGAACCCCTCTGACCTGAGCTGTTCCAGTTTACACTGAGGACTCTTCAGTCCAACACACAACATCTTCAGCCCTGAGTCCTTCAGGTGGTTGTGACTGAGGTCCAGGACTGTCAGACTAGAGGACTGGGAGCTGAGGACTGAGGACAGAGCTTCACAGCTTCTCTCTGACAGGTCACAGCTGCTCAGTCTGGAGGAGGAGACAGGAGCTCATGAGAGAAGAACTCAGAAGTTCAGATATGTCCTTTCACTGCCAATTCAACCATCAGGCTTTAAACAACAAATCTATTTGTGTTCCTGAAAACAGCAGCAGGATTATTTCTCCTGTAGGATGGGGCTGTATTTCTGTCTTTAAGTCTGGACAGTCACTTTTTCATTTCATCAAAACTACTTCCCGACTCCAGATTCAGGACAGTTTGTTTGTCATGTGCAGGTTCAGCACAAAGTCGACAGTTCAGTGAAACGCTCAGGATGAGAAGAAGCGTTTGACTCGACTCAGATTCAAGAAGCACAAACAGCTGCAAGAAACAGAACTGTTCAAAAGGTTTGGAAATACACAGGAAATAAGTGAACAATGAGTAAAAATATAATAAATATAATAACTACAGATAGAAGAAAACTGTAAGAAATATAATAAAATACAGATAGAATAAAAGTGTAATAAATATAATAAAATACAGATATAATATAATAAAATACAGATATAATAAATATAATAAAATACAGATATAATAAATATAATAAAATACAGATATAATAAAATACAGATATAATAAATATAATAAAATACAGATATAATAAATATAATAAAATACAGATATAATAAATATAATAAAATACAGTACTATCCAAAGGTGCAGGTGCTTAAATAAGGTGCAGAGTGTTTCACAGGTGAGTTCAGTATTGCACGTGATGGTTTTGCACATGTGGAGCAGGTTATTGCACAGAAACAATGACAGTGGGACTGACGTCCATGACACATTCATCTAGTGCAGCAGGAAGAGTTCAGCAGTCTGACAGCCTGAGGATAGTGTTCAGCAGTCTGACAGCCTGGGGATAGTCGCTCTTTCAGTCTTTTTGTGGTGCTGCAGGCTCCTGTCTCATCTGCACTTCCCACTCCACACTGTGATGCAGCCGTCAGCAGACTCTCCATGCTGCACCTGTAGAAGTTTGTGAGGATGCTGGTTTGGGCTTTCTTCACCACACTGTCTGTGTGTAGTGTCCAGGACAAATCCTCTGTGATGTGGACACCGAGGAACTTGAAGCTGCTGACCTGCTCCACCTCAGTGCTGTTGATGTAGATGGTGGTGCTGGTCTAACCGCTGTCTCCTGAAGTCCACGATCATCTCCTTAGTTTTACTGACGTTTAGAGAGAGGTTATTTTGCTGACACCAGCTGGTCAGTGATTTCACCTCATCTCTGTAGCTCTCGTCGCTGTTGGTGATGAGGCAGAGGTGGTGGTGTCGTCACAAACTTGAGGATGATGTTGGAGCTATGCCTGGCGGTGCAGTCATAGGTGAACAGGGAATACAGGAGAGGGCTGAGAACACAGCCCTGGGGTGTCCCAGTGCTGAGGACACGTGTGGAGGAGAGGAGCTGCCGATTCTCACCGTCTGTGGTCTGTGGGTGAGGAAGTCCCATATCCAGCAGCAGATGGACTCGTCCAGGCCCAGTGCGGTGAGTTTAGAGACCAGTTTGGAGGGATTATGGTGTTGAATGCCAATATTTAGTCAGTGAAAAGCCTTCTCACATATGTGTTGACCCTCTCCATATGTGGTAGCCCTCTCCATATGTGTTAGCCCTCTGCATATGTGTTAGCCGTCTGCATATGTGTTAGCCCTCTCCATATGTGTTAGCCCTCTGCATATGTGTTAGCCCTCTGCATATGTGTTAGCCCTCATCTCCATATGTGTTAGCCCTCTGCATATGTGTTAGCCCTCTGCATATGTGTTAGCCCTCTCCATATGTGTTAGCCCTCTCCATATGTGTTAGCCCTCTCCATATGTGTTAGCCCTCTCCATATGTGTTAGCCCTCTGCATATGTGTTAGCCCTCTCCATATGTGTTAGCCCTCTGCATATGTGTTAGCCCTCTCCATATGTGTTAGCCCTCTCCATATATGTTAGCCCTCTCCATATGTGTTAGCCCTCTGCATATGTGTTAGCCCTCTCCATATGTGTTAGCCCTCTGCAGATGTGTTAGCCCTCTCCAGATGTGTTAGCCCTCTCCATATATGTTAGCCCTCTGCATATGTGTTAGCCTTCTCCAGATGTGTTAGCCCTCTCCAGATGTGTTAGCCCTCTCCAGATGTGTTAGCCCTCTGCATATGTGTTAGCCCTCTCCAGATGTGTTAGACACTCTGCATATGTGTTAGCCCTCTGCTTATGTGTTAGCCCTCTCCAGATGTGTTAGCCCTCACCATATGTGTTAGCCCTCTCCATATATGTTGGCCCTCTCCATATGTGTTGGCCCTCTGCATATGTGTTAGCCCTCTCCATATGTGTTAGCCCTCTCAATATATGTTAGCCCTCTGCATATGTGTTAGCCCTCTCCATATGTGTTAGCCCTCTCCATATGTGTTAGCCCTCTCCATATGTGTTACCCCTCTGCATATGTGTTAGCCCTCTGCATATGTGTTAGCCCTCTGCATATGTGTTAGCCCTCTCCATATGTGTTAGCCTTCCCACATATGTGTTAGCCCTCTGCATATGTGTTAGCCCTCTCCATATGTGTTAGCCCTCTGCATATGTGTTAGCCCTCTCCATATGTGTTAGCCCTCTGCAGATGTGTTAGCCCTCTCCAGATGTGTTAGCCCTCTCCAGATGTGTTAGCCCTCTCCATATGTGTTAGCCCTCTCCATATGTGTTAGCCCTCTGCATATGTGTTAGCCCTCTCCATATGTGTTAGCCCTCTGCATATGTGTTAGCCCTCTGCATATGTGTTAGCCCTCTCCATATGTGTTAGCCCTCTGCATATGTGTTAGCCCTCTGCAGATGTGTTAGCCCTCTCCATATGTGTTAGCCCTCTCCATATGTGTTAGCCCTCTGCATATGTGTTAGCCCTCTCCATATGTGTTAGCCCTCTGCATATGTGTTAGCCCTCTGCATATGTGTTAGCCCTCTCCAGATGTGTTAGCCCTCTGCATATGTGTTAGCCCTCTGCATATGTGTTAGCCCTCTGCATATGTGTTAGCCCTCTGCATATGTGTTAGCCCTCTCCATATGTGTTAGCCCTCTCCAGATGTGTTAGCCCTCTGCATATGTGTTAGCCCTCTGCATATGTGTTAGCCCTCTGCATATGTGTTAGCCCTCTGCATATGTGTTAGCCCTCTGCATATGTGTTAGCCCTCTCCATATGTGTTAGCCCTCTCCAGATGTGTTAGCCCTCTGCATATGTGTTCGCCGTTTCCAGATGGTGAGAGAGGTGTGAACTGGTAGAGCAATGGCGTCGTCTGTAGACTCTTTGCTCTGTGCAAACTGCAGTGGGTCCAGGGTGACAGGGAGGGAGCCACAGATGTGTTTTAATGATTCGCTCAAAGCACTTCATGATGACAGAAGTGAGTGATATGGGCCGATGGTCATTAGGGCAGGATGCTGAGGAGGTCTTTGGGATGGGAACAACAGTGGAGGTCTTGAAGATGGTGGGCACGATGGACGTGCTCAGAGACATGTTGAAGATGTTGGTGAACACCCCGGCGAGTTGGTGCTTTGGGGGGTTTACCTTCTTGAGCGCCGTCTCACTGTGGCTGTGTCTATACAGAGTGTGGCGTCCTCACTGTCCACATGTGGTCTGGTGACAGGCCTGGTGTTGTCTGCATCAAACCGGGCATAGAAGGAAATGATGCGCTGGACAGTTCCACTGGCCTGTTCCTCCCCTTGTTTTCAGTGATGTAGCGTAGTCCATGCCACACGCGCCTTTGTTTGTAAGCAGGCAGCAGAAAGATGGCACAATGGTCTGATTTATCAAAGGCTGGGCGGACGAGGGGTTTGTAACTGTCTTTAAATGGGGTGTAGCAGTGATCCAGAGTCGGCTTACACAATACATCAAAAATCAATCAGTCAGAATAATACAAAATACACTTTTTGTGTAACAGTAAGATACAAAAAAGAAGTTAAAGTAAAAGAAAGAATTCACTTTAGACCAGTAAATGTCTGTATAATTCTGACCTGAGCTGTTCCAGTTTACACTGAGGACTCTTCAGTCCAACACACAACATCTTCAGCCCTGAGTCCTTCAGGTCATTGTGACTGAGGTCCAGGACTGTCAGACTAGAGGACTGGGAGCTGAGGACTGAGGACAGAGCTTCACAGCTTCTCTCTGACAGGTCACAGCCGCTCAGTCTGGAGACAGAAAACATAGTTTATGCAGAAGTTGAATCAAACCGTCCTCTGTTAAACAAAGGTTACTCACAGAGCTTTGTTGGAGGCCTTGACCACTGGCAGCAGCCTCAGGAGAACCTCCTCTGAAGCACAGTACTTCTTCAGCTCAAACTGCTCCAGATCTTCTTCTGATGACAGTAAGATGAAGGCCAGAGCTGACCACTGAGCAGGAGACAGTCCACCTTCAGACAGACGTCCTGATCTCAGGACCTGTTGGACCTGCTCCACCAGAGAACGATCATTCAGTTCATTCAGACAGTGGAGCAGGTTGATGCTCCTCTCTGCAGACACATCCTCACTCAGCTTCTTCTTGATGTACTCAGCTGTTTTCTGATTGGTCTGGGAGCTACTTCCTGTCTGTGTCAGCAGACCTTGTAGAAGGCTCTGATTGGTCGACAGTGAAAGACCCAGGAGGAAGCGGAGGAGCAGGTCCAGGTGTCCATTGGGACTTTGTAAGGCCTGGTCTACAGCTGTCTCGTAAAACTGCACTGATTTGCTGCTAAAAACCTTTGTCCATAATGATGTTTGTTTCTCTGAGAGCAGGTTGACCCCAGAGCTGAAGAAGGTCTGATGGACGTGAAGAGCAGCCAGAAACTCCTGCACACTCAGATGGATGAAGCAGTAGACCTTGTCCTGGTACAGGCCTGGCTCCTCTCTAAAGACCTGTGTGAACACTCCGGAGTAAACTGAGGCCGCTGCAGCGTCCAGCCCACACTCGCTCAGGTCACTCTCGTAGAAGATCAGGTTTCCTTTCTGCAGCTGCTCAAAGGCCACTTTTCCCAGAGACTCCACCATCTTCCTGGTCTCTGGATTCCAGTGTGGGTCTGTCCCAGATCCTTCTTCATACTTGATGTTCTGGACTTTGGCCTGAACCACCAGGAAGTGGATGTACATCTGAGTCAGGGTCTTGGGCAGCTCTCCTCTCGCTCTGCTTCTCAACATGTGCTCCAGGACTGCAGCAGCGATCCAGCAGAAGATCGGCAGGTGGCACATGATGTGGAGGCTTCTGGACGTCTTGATGTGGGAGATGATTGTGTCGGCCTGGTCTCTGAACCTCTTCCTGAAGTACTGCTCCTTCTGCGGGTCGGTGAACCCTCTGACCTCTGTCACCATGGAGACGCACTCAGCAGGGATCTGATTGGCCGCGGCGGGTCGTGTGGTTATCCAGAGGCGAGCGGAGGGAAGCAGCCTCCCCCTGATGAGGTTCACCAGCAGCACGTGCACTGAGGCCGACTCTGTGGGGTCGCTCAGGACCTCGGTTTTGGTGAAGTCCAGAGGAAGTCTGCACTCGTCCAGACCGTCAAAGATGAAGAGCACCTGGAGGTCTTCAAAGCTGCAGAGATCTGCTGGTGTTTGACTAAAGAAGTGACGAACAAGTGTCACCAAGCTGAAGCTTGTGTCCTTCAGCACATTGAGCGCTCTGAAAGTGAACGGGAACAGCAGCTGTATGTCCTGGTTGGCTTCACCTTTAGCCCAGTCCAGACTGAACTTCTGAGTGAGCACTGTTTTCCCGATGCCAGCCACTCCCTTTGTCAGCACTGTTCTGATGGCTCCATGTGTGTGAGCTGGGCCTTTAAACATGTCTTCACATGTGATGGCCGTCTCTGCTGGGCCTGGAGTCCTGGAGGCTGTTTCCATGTGTCTGACCTCATGTTCCTGGTTGACCTCTGAAGACCCTCCCTCTGTGATGTAGAGCTCTGTGTAGATCTCATTCAGAAGGGTGGAGTTTCCTGCTTTAGCGATGCCCTCAAACACACACTCAAACTTCTGCTGCAGGTCAGACTTCAGGTTACGCCGATAAACTCGAGAAGAACTCCCTGAATGAAGACACAGACACAGACCTGAGTCTCAGAGAAGATAAAATGACTGTGAGCACCTTGTTAAATGTGTTAAATGGTCCTACTGCTCCACAGACGCTCAGCCAGCTCCTTCTGCTTCATCCTCCTCAGGAAGTTCAGTGTGATCCTCAGAACAGCCTCACTGCAGCTCCTCTGCTCTTCATCCTCATCCTCCACAGGATCTAAGCCTTCTGGGTCATCTGTACTCAGAACCTTGTGGAGCTTCTTCAGCTCCTTCTGGACCAAAGTGAAGATGTCCTCCTCCAGAAGCTGAACAGACACATTATAAACAGCACAAATGCACTCAGTGTCAGATCTGTGTGGAACAAGCTCTCGTTCATCTGAACATTTCCAAACTTTAGTGAATGACAGACCTTAAATATGGAGTCCAGCTGTGTCTGATGGTGCTGACCACTGGAGACCTGTGGACCCGGCTGCTCCCCTCTGTGACAGAGACACATTAAACATGCAAAATTATTTATTTATTATTTATATGTTGGTCTTATGATCGATGCTTTGAAAACTCACGGCTCTGTGGCAAAATTATGTGGTTCTATCATAGACCGGTCACTCCTGAAGTCCATTGGTTCAGCCTTAGACATGTGACTCCTGAGGGACTCACAGCTGGGACCAGGTTCAGACGGAGGACGTTTCTGGTGGATCCTGAGACACAGAAGAAAACACACTTCAGTCACAGTAAAACACGTGGGACTGTTCTGACTCAGATACTTCAGGAGGTTCTACAAAGTGTTCATGAGGCCTTCACCCCAGACGCTTCAGTGCGGCAGATTCAGCACCAAACATCCAGTTTATATCGTTTTAAAGTTTTCATTCTGGAACAAAGAACAGACTTGTGTGTGTCATTGTGATTTTAATGTGATTCTCTGTGAACTGTGGACCCTCCTGGACGTGTTTTTAGCTTCATTCAAACCACGTCACCCACATTAGATCAGATGTTTGTGAACATAAAGTCCTGACGTTATGAGGAGGTGTGAGTGGGACTTACTGTGGACCATCTTCTCTTCTTTTAAACTTAATCCCTCGTTCCATAGAGTCGTCACTCTTGAGTGACTCGGCGCTGGTCCCAGGAGCAGGTCTGTGGACACAGGTGGAGCAGTGGCTTTAGTCTGAGCTCTGACATGGAGAACAGTGGTGGAGTTAGAGATGGTGTCGTACCTCTGAGCTTTGGGGGGGTGAGTGGTTTTAGAGGGAGGGGCTCCGTCCTCTCTGTGCTCTCTCTGATCCATGCTCTGTTCATTTGCTTCAAAAGGAAAAACACACAAAACATTCAACAACAGCGACGTTTAAACACGTCACAAATGTTCCTCTGCTAAACACAGTCACATTATTATGTTTGGAAACGGACTCGTTTGGTCCAGATCACAGTTTCTCGTCTTTATTCACACCTGAAATAAAGTCCGGACTTTCAGGGGAATCGAACTCTCGTTAACTCTAGTTAATAGTGCAACTTTAACACTGAAGAGTTCAACTCTGTGGTTTACAAGAACGACGTGTAAAATATGGTTTACAAAGAACAACGTGTAAAAGTATTTGCTGAATGAACTGAATCCACATTTCTCTTCTCCTTTGGGTTCGTCCTTGCTGCGTCCTTATTGTGAGTGGGCTTGCCTCTCCACAAACCTGACTCTCATTTGTCCTGAAGGAGGCGCTCCTCCTCCTCCTCCTCCTCCTCCACAAATGCACAGTGACTCTAATGATGCATCTGAAGGGGAAATGCTGCAGAACAAAAGCTGCTGCGACACGTCCCACATGTGCACAGAAGCTGCTTATGTTTGAATGTGTTTTTCTCCACAGTTTGAGGAAATAAGACACAGGAATAACAGCCACACCTTTGGACTGGAGCAGCACATCACCAGACCAACGCCTCACACTGCACACCAGAAAAAATCATTTGAGACGTTTCAGCAGCTCCTGTGTTTATCTCCATTTAAACGTCTTTAATCCAAACGCACAGATTTGATTCATTTAGACAAAAGTGCAGAAAAGTCTCCCCAAAGTCACGAGGAACTAGTCATGATTAACTCCAGAGTTTTTCAGAGGAACTTCCCCAACACGACTCACAACGTCACAGTGAAGAGTTCACCTCCTGAAACAAACACGACCATGTTTGAACGACTAAAAGCAGCTCTTGGTTTCTTCATTAAGGCTCAGACAGAAACTGGAGCAAAGCTGAAGGAAAATCCTGCTTTTCTAACTAAACAGAAACAGTCCAAACACAGTGTAGAAAGAATAAAGTCGTACCGTGTGTGAAACAGCAGAACGAGCGCAGAGGAAACGCGTCTGGACACGAGCAAATGTCGAGCTTTTCAATCTTCTGTTTTTCTCTTCTACAGACACTGAGTTTGTACTTTGGAACTGATAAGAGTCTAATAAAGTATAGAGAGTGTGTGTGTGTGTGTGTGTGTGTGTGTGTGTAGTGTGTGTGTGTGTGTGTGTGTGTGTGTGTGTGTGTGTGCGTGTGTATAGTGTGTGTGTGTGTGTGTGTGTGTGCGTATAGTGCGTGTGTGTGTGTGTGTGTGTGTTGTGTGTGTGTGTGTGTGTGCGTATAGTGCGTGTGTGTGTGTGTAGTGTGTGTGTGGGTATAGTGTGTGTGTGTGTGTAGTGTGTGTGTGTGTGTGTGTGTATAGTGTGTGTGTAGTGTGTGTGTATAGTGTGTGTGTGTGTGTGCGTGTGTATAGTGTGTGTGTGTGTGTTTGTGTGTGTGCGTTTAGTGTGTGTGTGTGCGTATAGTGTGTGTGTGTGCGTATAGTGCGTGTGTGTGTGTGTGTGTGTGTAGTGTGTGTGTGTGTGTGTGCGTATAGTGCGTGTGTGTGTGTGTAGTGTGTGTGTGGGTATAGTGTGTGTAGCGCTTCAGTCGCGTTAGCGCTTCAGTGCGTTAGCGCTTCAGTTGTGTTAGCGCTTCAGTCACGCACTTTAGTCGCGTTAGCTTCAGTCGCATTGGCGCTTTGGTCGCGTTGGCGCTTTGGTCGCGTTAGCGCTTTGGTCGCGTTAGCTTCAGTCGCATTGGCGCTTTCGTCGCATTGGCGCACCGTCGCGTTGGCGCTTCAGTCGCGTTAGCGCTTCGGTCGCGTTGGCTCGTTGGTCGCGTTGGCGCGCCCAGTCGCGTTGGCTTCAGTCGCATTGGCGCGTTGGTCGGCGTTAGCGCTTTGGTCGCGTTAGCGCTTCAGTGCGTTAGCGCTTCGGTCGTGTTGGCGCTTCGGTCGCGTTGGCGCTTCAGTCACGCGCTTTGGTCGCGTTGGCTTCAGTCGCATTGGCGCTTTGGTCGCGTTGGCGCTTTGGTCGCGTTGGCGCTGGTCGCGTTGGCGCCAGTCGCGTTAGCGCTTTGGTCGCGTTGGCGCTTGGTCGCGTTGGCTTCAGTCGCATTAGTGCTTTGGTCGCGTTAGCGCGCCCGGTCGCGTGGCGCTTCAGTCGCGTTGGCTCGTTGGTCGGCGTTGGCGCGCCAGTCGCGTTGGCTTCAGTTGCATTAGCGCGTTGGTCACGTTGGCGCTTTGGTCGCGTTGGCTTCAGTCGCGTTGGCGCTTTAGTGCGTTGGTCGCGCTGGTGCTTTAGTCGCATTAGCGCTTCAGTCGGCGTTAGCGCTTCAGTCATGTTAGCGCTTTGGTCGCGTTAGCTTCAGTCGCATTAGCAGTTTGGTGGCGTTAGCGCTTTGGTCGCGTTAGCTTCAGTCGCATTAGTGCTTTAGTGCGTTGGTCGCGTTAGCGCTTTGGTCGCGTTAGCTTCAGTCGCGTTGGCGCTCCAGTCGCGTTAGCGCTTCGGTCGCGTTAGCTCATTGGTCGTGTTGGCGCTTCGGTCGGCGTTAGCGCTTTGGTCGCGTTGGCGCTTCAGTCGCGTTAGCGCTCCAGTCGCGTTGGCGCTTCGGTCGCGTTGGCTCATTGGTCGTGTTGGCGCTTCCCGGTCGCGTTGGCGCTTTGGTCGCATTGGCGGCTTTGGTCGCGTTGGCGCTTCGGTCGCGTTGGCGCTTCGGTCGCGTTGGCTCGTTGGTCGCGTTGGCGCTTCAGTCGCGTTGGCTTCAGTCGCATTGGCGCGTTGGTCGCGTTGGCGCTTTGGTCGCGTTGGCGCTTCGGTGCGTTGGCGCTTCAGTCGTGTTGGCGCTTCGGTCGCGTTGGCGCTTCAGTCACGCGCTTTGGTCGCGTTGGCTTCAGTCGCATTGGCGCTTTGGTCGCGTTGGCGCCAGTCGCGTTGGCGCTTTGGTCGGCGTTGGCGCTTTGGTCGCGTTGGCGCTTTGGTCGCGTTGGCGCTTTGGTCGCGTTGGCTTCGGTCGCATTGGTGCTTTGGTCGCGTTGGCGCCAGTCGCATTAGCGCTTCGGTCGCGTTGGCTCGTTGGTCGCGTTGGCGCTTCGGTCGCGTTGGCTTCAGTTGCATTAGCGCGTTAGTCACGTTGGCGCTTTGGTCGCGTTGGCTTCAGTCGCGTTGGCGCTTAGTGCGTTGGTCGCGCTGGTGCTTTGGTCGCATTAGCGCTTCGGTCGCGTTAGCGCTTCAGTCATGTTGGCGCTTTGGTCGCGTTAGCTTCAGTCGCATTAGCAGTTTGGTGGCGTTGGCGCTTTGGTCGCGTTGGCTTCAGTCGCATTGGTGCTTTGGTGCGTTGGTCGCGTTAGCGCTTTGGTCGCGTTGGCTTCAGTCGCGTTAGCGCTCCAGTCGCGTTAGCGCTTCAGTCGCGTTAGCTCATTGGTCGTGTTAGCGCTTCAGTCGCGTTAGCGCCAGTCGCGTTAGCTTCAGTCGCGTTAGCGCTTTGGCGCGTTAGTCGCGCTAGTGCTTTAGTCGTGCTAATTTATCTGATCTCCTTTCCTCCTCTCCTCCTGTCCTCTCCTCCTGTCCTCTCCTCCTGTCCTCTCCTCCTCTCCTCTCCTCCTGTTCTCTCCTCCTTTCCTCCTGTCCTCTCCTTCTCTCCTCCCCTCCTCTCCTCTCCTCCTGTCCTCTCCTCCTCTCTCCTCCTGTCCTCTCCTCCTGTCCTCTCCTCCTCTCCTCCTGTCCTCTCCTCCTCTCCTCCTCTCCTCTCCCCCTCTCCTCGTCCTCTCCTCGTCTCCTCCTCCTCTCCTCCTCCTGTCCTCTCCTCCTCTCCTCCTGTCCTCTCCTCCTGTCCTCTCCTCCTGTCCTCTCCTCTCCTCCTGTCCTCTCCTCTCCTCCTGTCCTCTCCTCCTGTCCTCTCCTCTCCTCCTGTCCTCTCCTCTCCTCCTCTCCTCCTGTCCTCTCCTCTTCTCCTGTCCTCTCTCCTCTCCTCCTGTCCTCTCCTCCTGTCCTCTCCTCCTCTCCTCTCCTCTCCTCATGTCCTCTCCTCTCTCCTGTCCTGTCTTCCTGTCCTCTCCTCTCCTCCTGTCCTCTCCTCTCTCCTCCTCTCCTCCTGTCCTCTCCTGTCCTCCTGTCCTCTCCTCCTGTCCTCTCCTCTCCTGTGTTGGGCTATAAGAGCAACCATGGGAGCCATGAGATACGATACCCACCATGGAAAAGACGGTTAGAGGCTAAAATCAAGGAAGTGCGGCGAGAAGTGAGCGACTGTCAGAGGCCCAGAAAGGTGCAATGAGCGCAGCAAAGAAGGGCATCGACATAAACACCAGGGGAGCCAAACACCAACTCCTGGTTGACCGAACAGTCGCTCGTGACTGCAGAACCCGTCAGACCAACCTGTGCACTGCCTGGATTGATTACAGTAAAGCCTCTGCCTCAGAGCCACACACATGGATCACTGATGCCTGGAGCTGTACAATATCAACAGGACTCTAAGGGCGTTCATTGCAAACTCGATGCAGTTGTGGAAAACCACCCTTGAAGCCAATGGGCCACTAGCACAAGTGACCATCAAATGTGGCATATACCAAGGAGACGCACTGTCCCCACTGCTGTTCTGCATAGGTCTGAACCCCCTCAGCCAAATAATCGACCGCACTGGCTATGGATACGACTCAGAAACGGGGCCACCATCAGTCACCTCCTCTACATGGACGACATCAAGCTGTACGCTAAGAGCGAGCGAGACATCGACTCACTGATCCACACCACCAGGATCTACAGCACAGACACTGGAATGTCATTCGGGCTGGAGAAATGTAGTAGGATGGTGACAAAGAGAGGGAAGGTAGTCCACACAGAGGGGGTCTCACTCCCAGAGGGAACAATAACAGACACTGAGGACAGCTACAAGTACCTTGGTATCCCACAGGCAAATGGCTCCTTGACGAGGCAACAAGGAAAGCGGCGACAGCCAAATACCTGCAAAGAGTACGGCAGGTCCTAAGAAGCTCAATGGAAGAACAAGGTGCAGGCAATAAACAGCTACACCCTGCCAGTGATCAGATACCCAGCAGGAATCAGGCACTGGCCAAAGGAGGAGATACAGACCACGGATGTTAAGACACCAAAGCTCCTGACCTGCAGGAGGGTTCATCCCAAGTCCAGCACCTGGAACTGTCCACGAGCCGGAAGGAAGGAGGCCGAGGACCGAGGCCGAGACATCCAAGCTCCACAAGTTCATCAGTGACAAGGCCCAGACTGATGACTGTCTGAGAATGTCTCAGACGTAAAGTTATTCTGTCCCCAGCTCAGCCCATCGGTAAATTGATAGATTATTTTTATCGCGTAGAATTCCAACAGCGCGGGTCTCCCCATTGTTTATTTTGGATCGAAAATGCCCCAAAGCTCGGTGTAAATAAAAATGAGGAGGTAGTTGTTTGTTGATAAATACTTTACCTGTGAACTACCCACAGATCCAGATTTATTAGAAAAAGTGACTTCTGTGCAGCAGCATTCTAAGCGTCACTCAAAAACATGCAGAAAGAATAACATTGCCATTTTAACTTCCCACGTCCGGTATCAACGCGTACGTTTATTAAACCTAAAGACCCAGAATCAGAGCCCCTTGTAACGAAGGAGGAGGCTCAGTCCATTATGAGCTGAAGAATGCTGTTCTTGATGAAAATAACCTGTGTCTTAGTGCTGAAGCGTTGTTTGCGTCACTGGGGTTAACACAGTCCACATTTGAACAGATATACAGCGTTTTAGACGGACACACACACAGTTTTAAAGAGGGAGGTTAGAGAAGCATAAACAACTACAACGAGAAATTATTAAGTTGCTGGAATGCCAATATGGACATTCAGTTTGTTGTAGATGCGTGGGCGTGCGTTGTGTATATTATTTCATATATTTCTAAAGCCGAGAGAGAGATGGGTTTACTTTTAAGTAATGCACAGAAAGAAGCTTCCAAAGGTAATGTTAGTGCGAAAGAGGCATTTAAAAAGTTAGGCAGCGTTTATCTTCCTAACCGTGATGTCTCTGCGCAGGAAGCTGTTTATCGTGTCACAAACCTGCACCTTAAGGAGTTTTCACATAAAGTTTCTTTTGTCCCCACTGGTGATAGTATAGTGCACATGAGCCGACCAACTGGTGAAATAGATGATGAAATGGGGGATGATATTTGGATGACAAACATAATTGAACGATACTTAAGTAGACCAAATGACAGCACATTTAATGACATGTGCATAGCGACATTCGTATCCAAATATCGCTTACGTCCGTCTGATAAATGTAAAAACCCAATTCTTTTACAAAACGGGTTAGGCGCAATTACTAAAAGAACACGGACCAAGCCCGCCGTCGTTAGATATGCGCGGTTTTCTGAGACTAAAAACCCAGAGTTATTTCATCAAAGTTTTCTCCAGTTGAGGCCGACGTGAAGCCGCCTCCATTTCAAACATTCGAACACTTCTATAAAACCGGCGATGTGCGTCTGAGTGGCGGCTCGGTTCATTTGGTCAAGTCGATAGTTGATTCAAATAGGCGTCGCTCTGAACTCGCAGCTGAGGACTTGGAGGAGGTGTATGAGCAGATGGGAGAGATTCAGGAGGATGCGTGGGGCTTGCTCTGCCCAGAACAGGAAGTGGAGAGGTTAGAGGCGAGGGAGGAGTTCAGAGAGATGTTGCAGATGTGAGTTCTGAGCATGAGCAAGAGGCTCTTCCAGACTTGGCTGTAAGAAACGAACAGGTTTGTCACATAAAGAGGAATGTCGTGAGTCGTCAAGAGGGTCTTTCACTTGTGAAAACTGAATGAGCAACAGTTGTCCATTTTTTACAAAATAGGGCAATGGTGCTTAGTAGGAGTCGTAGCCTTTATTTGTCAATTCCTTCACATGTACAAGACATACAAAGCCTTCGAAATTGGACCTGTCACCCCGTCCGTACATTACAACTTACAAAATATTACATGGGGAAGACGACACGGACCGGACAGGACAGCAGGCAGCAGATAGAAATAAACAAAAAAAAGCATCACATGTGGACAGGGGCAGGGGAAAAAAAAGAGGACCACCCCAGAACGGGATATCGTTTGGAGTGATACGCAAAATAAAAAAACCTCAGAGCTTCAGCAACATAGTCAAAACACAGTACAGACATTCCACAGGACCAGCAGCAGGGAGGAGGGTGTGGAGGAGGCCCGACGTAGGCAGCAGCATCCGGATCCTGCAGCCACGAGCGCCGCTGGATGCAACAGACCCGCCCACCCGGTCGGGGGTACGAAGCTCAGAGGGGGTTGGGAGGGGCCAGGCTTCCTGTATTCTCAGGGCGATTTGACACCAGCCCGGCCTTGGTCGTGACCAGTGCTGCTTGGGGAGGCCAAAAGATAAGATTGGGTTGTTTTGGTTTTAGAGCGAGCGGCTGCATCCAATTTCCACAACACTGCTCTGTTTGTCCATTGGTCTCAAGGTCATTTCTATGCAGAACTCCAAGTTTCCTCCCGATTTCATCCAAAATTGCGATTTAGAGCCACCATGACCAAGCGTGTCCATCAACGGTCAGTGACCGCGACCCCAGCCCATAGTCACAAAGTTCCTCCTCACTCCTCACTCCAATTTCCGGGCAGCCAAGTGGGGCTTTGAAAAGCTGCCTCAGTATTTGAATTTCCGGAAAAATCAGGTCCAAGTGTAAATTCCAATGTGCAAAGTCCCGTAATCCTGGTTCCGAATAGATCGATCCTCTGTACGCAGGTTCGCCCGACCCTGCTTGTCTTGTTAATGGTGTCAATAACGTTCGGAGACCAATTTATCACATCCATAATTAATTTGGTTTTGGAGAGCAGAGCGGAGAGAGTGACTTCAGGAAAAAAAGACTAGACACTAGACCAGACGAGACAAAGAGCAAAGCAGAGAAAGATAAGGGTCAGGAGAGGAGAGAAAATGTGTCCACCCTCACCAAGAGCCAAACGAGAAAGCTTAGAGAAAGTAGCTGGTAACAACCCAGAGCCATTGCATGTGTTTATCACGGGTGGGGCAGGCACTGGGAAAAGTCACCTCATCAGGGTGATTCAGTACGAGGCGTCGCGATCGTTTGCTCCTATTTGCCAAAGTCCAGATAGTGTTAGTGTTTTACTAACGGCTCTGACAGGGACAGCAGCGTATAACTCACAGGCGGCTACTATCCACACCACGTTTAGTATCGGCACTAATGTTTCCCTCCCTTACAGTCCACTAGGAGAGGAAAAGATTAATACACTGCACGTTAAATGATGAAATATCCATGGTTGACAAAAAGTTATTTACTTATATTCACGGTCGGTTGCGTCAAATTAAACAGTCACGTGACTTTTCTCCATTCGGAAATGTCTCTATTATAGTTGTGGGGGATTTCTTTCAGTTATCGCCGGTCATGGGTCAGGCTCTGTACAGAGAAGTTGTAGGTGTTAATCTATTTACAGATTTATTTATTTATTTTGTATTTATTTGAGTTAAAAACTATAGACAGAAAGAGAACACTTTTGCAGAGCTATGGAACCGGCTTAGAGTGCGCTCCAGAGGGACACCAATGCTTGACGACGATATCAACGGATTAAAACGATGTGAAACAGGCAAAGATCCTGACTTTTTTTTTTTTTTTTTACAAAGAATAGCTCTGTTACAAATTCTAATTTAAAGACACTGAATAAAGCATGTTTGGAAAAGATTACAATCAGTGTGTGTGATTTTGGCTACGACAAAAACACCGGTAAGTTAATAGAAATACAAGGTCATCTCCATAAATCCAAACCAGCCAGTTTGGAGGAGACGTTAGTCTGAGGTGTAAATGCGCGCGTTATGCTCTGTAAAAATGTAGATTTGGCTGACGGTCTAGTAAATGGGGTATGTGGTATAATTACATAGATAGTTGAAAATCGAGGGAAAAACCTGCCTCCTTTAGCAGTTTCTGTTAAATTTGAGGAGGATCGAGTAGGCGCGCAGAGGAGGAGGCAAACACGTACCCTGCAGACCTGACTGGTTCTACCGCATAGAACCAGAAGAAGAACAAGCGAATAAACGAGGGAGAAGTTTCCTCTTAAACTGGGCGTGTACGGTTCATAAAGTACAGGGCGTGACCGCAGATCCAGCAGTGGTGTCTCTTAAACAGGTTTTTACAGCGGGTCAGGCGTATGTGGCCCTTAGTCGCGTTAGGAGTTTAGAGGGTCTTATTATTCAAGACTGTGATGCAAATGCCTTTTATTGTAAGGATGGTATTAGAGCGGCGCTTGAGAACATGCCTCCCTTCATAGTGGCGAGTGCACCCTGGCACTTACAAGAGGCACATGTCTTAACATTCTTTTATATGAACATTCAGGGTTTAGTGCGACATGTGTCAGATTTGGCCTCATGCACACAGCACTGGCACAGCACTGGCACAGCACTGGCACAGCACTGGCACAGCACTAGCACAGCACTGGCAGCCTAACTGTACTGCTGTGGTAGACACATGGTTAACTGTACATTCACCTTTTCAAACTAGTCACATTGAAGGGTGTAACTTCCATAGTCGTCCCTGTAGTTTATCCCATCAGCAGACTCATCACTCAGCTCTGACTAGTTTACTGGGCTGTTACGGGCCTTAGCCCTTGGGTGTGTGTTTGATGTGCTCCTGTTGCCCTCTATTTGTGTGGTGAGTGCTCGGCATCTGGGCCGTGAGCCCTGGACCCGGATGCGCGGGAGAGCACCGCTGGATGGGGCTGGGATGCTGCTGCCACTGCTGCCGGATTGGCCGGACGCCTACCGCCCCCACCAATCCGCGGAGGCCACCTGTGGGGGCGGGACATAAAAGCCGCAGTTCGCTACCTGTTCGGAGCAGCTCAACTCACTTTGTTGCAGCGTGCCACTTTTGTTTTGCTTGTGACTCTGTTGTGTCTTTGTGGTTGTAAAACTAGTTGTAGTTATTGTTGAGACACATTGTAAATTAGTACACCATTAGTTGGACTCTTTGTTTTGGGTGTACTTAGCCAGGGTTCTTGATTTAGTAATTCCCTTTTATTTTAATCCATTTGTTTGTTTGTTTTTCCATTACCCTTCCTTGTTTTTTGGGGGTCAATTGTTCATTCCTCACTGTAAATAAATTGCACTTTTCTTAGTTAAACCTCACAACATCTTTTTTTTGTGCGTTCCCTTTCCCCTAGCAAGGGGACGTAACATGGGCCAACAGCTCGGTGGTGTTGGAATGTACTGTGAGGAAAAGCTTAACTATGAAATCACAGGACAGGATTTCACTTTAGAGTGAATTATTTTGCAGAGCACAAAATTATAGTTGCAGCTGTTTATCGTCCACGTCATATCCCACGTCTCTGTTTAAGTATAATGTGGACAGATTACTGAACTGACAGACTGAAATCTTCAAGTCTCTGCACTTTTTGACAGAAAGAGGTTATGTTCAATATGTCAAATCTCCCACAACTGAGAGGGGACTTGAACTGATCATTTATATGTCAGATCTACAGAGTATGACATAGACTCTGTAGTAGTACCAACGTACTTCAGCCACATTTTCCTTTAAAGGTAAATGCACAGAGGCCGTTACAGTAAACTGGTCGTGGTACTAGTTTAGTTTTGTTTTAAATGGACAGTTGTTGCTCATTGACAACATCACATTTCTTACATGTTCTCTTTGTCACATTGTTTTTAATCACGCGGTCATAGTGTTTTTCATTTATTTATCAGTTTTATGGGTATAAATTAATCATGAATTTGGAAGTGTTTGTTGTAATGTGGTGTTATATTTTTATTGTTTTTGTCCATGTTCACTGGTTCTCTCTGTTTCTCCTTCTCCATCTCTCTCCTTCCCTACATCTCTCTACTTCTCCCTCCATCATATCTCTCTTCTTCTATCTGTCCCTCCCTCCATCTCTTTCTCCTTAAACAATATGGCCCCATCATATCTTCAGGATGCCATTGTCCCCTATCAGCCAAATAGAGCACTTCGCTCTCAGAATGCAGGATTATTAGTGGTTCCTAGAGTGTCTAAAAGTACAGTGGGGGGGAGAGCCTTCAGTTACCAAGCTCCCGTGTTATGGAATCAACTCCCTGTTGGTGTTAAACAGGCTCCACAGTCTCTTTATTTAAGACCAGGCTTAAAACCTTCCTCTTCAGAATAGCTCATGACCAGGTTACTCAGTTGATGTCACTAAGATAAGCTGCTGCAGGAGATAACAAGCTGGGGGAAGTGTGGCGACCTGAGCACTGTCCTCTGTTTCCTCCTATTTTCTCACCAGCATCACTCACTATGTTCTCATCTGTAGTTTGTCCATTGCTATTCACATGTTGTCCCCTGTTCCACTGCCCCTGTGGAGTGGAACTCTTTCAGGCGCCTGATGGCAGCTGGACCCCTCTCCTCCTCCTCCCCCGCCCGGCTCCTCCTCCTCGCCCGGCTCCTCCTCCTCGCCCGGCTCCTCCTCCTCCTCACTCGGCTCCTCCTCCTCCTCGCCCGGCTCTTCCCCACCTGGGTAGCTGTGGCCTTACCGAACTGGCCCACGGGCCTGGACATCTATAGCCTGTCCGTCCATGGGAGTGGATCTCTCCTTCACTGTAGTTCTCCCGAGGTTTCTTCTTTTTCCCAGGACCCTGGTTTTTTGGAGTTTTTCCTTGCTGAGAAGGAGGGTCTAAGGACAGGGGATGACTGGACCATGTTTCATTTGCTGCTTTACATGAATGTTGTTTATTCCTGTTTTCATATGTCTGTGTGTATGTTTTACTCATCCAAATCTTGAACGTCCTTAGAGGAAACTGTTGTTGTGATTTTGGGTGTTACAAAAATAAATTGAATTGAATTGAATTCTCCCTCCCTCCTTTCTCTCTATCTGTTCTTCTCTCCCATCCTTCCTACATCTTTCCCTCCAGCTCTCCATTCTACCTATCTCCTCCCATCTCTCTTCCTCTCCCACTCTCCATCTCTTTCCCTCCTCCGTCTCTCTACCTCCACCTCTCCCTTTCTCATCTCTCTCTCTCCCTGGTCTTGCCCTCCTCCCTGCTCTTCCTTGCCCCACTCTCTCTGTCCTCCTCCTGTTCTCAGTAAATGTAAATGGTCTTTGACAAGTTTGTTTGGAAATGGCAAATTAAATAAATAAAATGTCTTGATTGAAACTTGATTCTGTTTATTTAATAGAAAATATAATTATAAATGTGTATGTAAAAAATATTTCAGATAATGTCTGAAAAACAAAAAGAAAACATTTTAGCACATGTTGACAGGATGTAGAACATTTAATAGAATGTGTATTCAGCACAAGTGGGGTGGAATATACTGGTGACGAATGGCTCAATACAGAGGACAATATTTCCTTTGTGGACAGAAAAGCTTAGAATGACACTCCCGGGGTCGCCCGGCCTTTCTGTGTGGAGTTTGCATGTTCTCCTCGTGTCTGGATGGGTTTCCTCCGGTTTCCCGCATCAACCCAAAACATGCAGCACCTGAACTAACATCAAGGACCAGGACGTCCTCCTCCTGCGGGTCACGGCTCACAGAGGATCACAGGGGAGTTAGTCAGGTGCTAGGGATGGGCACGATTAGTCGATTAATCGATGATTGATCATTAAGGATTTTGTCGATCACGTTCATTTTAATCGACAAACCGAATGGAGGTGTCTGTGTTTTGGAGCAGGCCACACTTGGCTAACATGGCACCAATTATCTCTGTTATTCAGTTGTGTCTATTATTTGTTTGTTGCCTTATTTGGACTGTACTTATATGATGTGTTAACACAGACAAACATGGGCACTTTAGGACATCGCCATGGCAACACCGTGCAAAATACGACTTTGGCCCCCAGACTTTTTTGTTCAGGGTGACCTGAAGAATCACTGTGCCAAATTTCATCTTCTTCAATGAAGCTAATATGTCGTTATATCACTTTGAAATGTTTATGCCCCTGCAGAGCTTGGATGCAGCCTGATGTCAGGAGTGTGATTCCCCTGCAGAGCTTGGATGCAGCCTGATGTCAGGAGTGTGTTTATGCCCCTGCAGAGCTTGGATGCAGCCTGATGTCAGGAGTGTGTTTCCCTGCAGAGCTTGGATGCAGCCTGATGTCAGGAGTGTGTTTCCCCTGCAGAGTTTGGATGCAGCCTGATGTCAGGAGTGTGTTTCCTCTGCAGAGCTTGGATGCAGCCTGATGTCAGGAGTGTGTTTCCCCTGCAGAGCTTGGATGCAGCCTGATGTCAGGAGTGTGTTTCCCCTGCAGAGTTTGGATACAGCCTGATGTCAGGAGTCTGTTTCCCCTGCAGAGCTTGGATGCAGCCTGATGTCAGGAGTGTGTTTCCCCTGCAGAGTTTGGATACAGCCTGATGTCAGGAGTCTGTTTCCCCTGCAGAGCTTGGATGCAGCCTGATGTCAGGAGTGTGTTTATGCCCCTGCAGAGCTTGGATGCAGCCTGATGTCAGGAGTGTGTCTATGCCCCTGCAGAGCTTGGATGCAGCCTGATGTCAGGAGTGTGTTTCCTCTGCAGAGCTTGGATACAGCCTGATGTCAGGAGTGTGTCTATGCCCTTGCAGAGCTTGGATACAGCCTGATGTCAGGAGTGTGTTTCCCCTGCAGAGCTTGGATGCAGCCTGATGTCAGGAGTGTGTTTCCCCTGCAGAGTTTGGATACAGCCTGATGTCAGGAGTGTGTTTATGCCCCCGCAGAGCTTGGGTACAGCCTGATGTCAGGAGTGTGTTTCCCCAGCAGAGTTTGGATACAGCCTGATGTGAGGAGTGTGTTTCCCCTGCAGAGCTTGGATGCAGCCTGATGTCAGGAGTGTGTCTATGCCCTTGCAGAGCTTGGATACAGCCTGATGTCAGGAGTGTGTTTCCCCTGCAGAGCTTGGATGCAGCCTGATGTCAGGAGTGTGTTTCCCCTGCAGAGGTTGGATGCAGCCTGATGTCAGGAGTCTGTTTCCCCTGCAGAGCTTGGATGCAGCCTGATGTGAGGAGTGTGTTTCCCCTGCAGAGCTTGGATGCAGCCTGATGTCAGGAGTGTGTCTATGCCCCTGCAGAGCTTGGATGCAGCCTGATGTCAGGAGTGTGTTTCCCCTGCAGAGCTTGGATACAGCCTGATGTCAGGAGTGTGTTTCCTCTGCAGAGCTTGGATACAGCCTGATGTGAGGAGTGTGTCTATGCCAATGCAGAGCTTGGATGCAGCCTGATGTCAGGAGTGTGTTTCCTCTGCAGAGCTTGGATACAGCCTGATGTCAGGAGTGTGTTTCCTCTGCAGAGCTTGGATGCAGCCTGATGTCAGGAGTGTGTTTCCCCTGCAGAGCTTGGATGCAGCCTGATGTCAGGAGTGTGTTTCCCCTGCAGAGCTTGGATGCAGCCTGATGTCAGGAGTGTGTCTATGCCCCTGCAGAGCTTGGATGCAGCCTGATGTCAGGAGTGTGTTTCCCCTGCAGAGCTTGGATGCAGCCTGATGTCAGGAGTGTGTTTCCCCTGCAGAGCTTGGATGCAGCCTGATGTCAGGAGTGAGTCTATGCCAATGCAGAGCTTGGATGCAGCCTGATGTCAAGAGTCTGTTTCTCGTGCAGAGCTTGGATGCAGCCTGATGTCAGGAGTGTGTTTCCCCTGCAGAGCTTGGATGCAGCCTGATGTCAGGAGTGAGTTTCCCCTGCAGAGCTTGGAAGCAGCCAGATGTAAGGAGTGTGTTTCCCTGCAGAGCTTGGATGCACCCTGATGTCAGGAGTGTGTTTCCCCTGCAGAGCTTGGATGCAGCCTGATGTCAGGAGTGTGTTTCCCCTGCAGAGCTTGGATGCAGCCTGATGTCAGGAGTGTGTTCATGCCCCTGCAGAGCTTGGATGCAGCCTGATGTCAGGAGTGTGTTTCCTCTGCAGAGCTTGGATGCAGCCTGATGTCAGGAGTGTGTTTCCCCTGCAGAGCTTGGATGCAGCCTGATGTCAGGAGTCTGTTTCCCCTGCAGAGCTTGGATGCAGCCTGATGTCAGGAGTGTGTTTCCCTGCAGAGTTTGGATACAGCCTGATGTCAGGAGTCTGTTTCCCCTGCAGAGCTTGGATTCAGCCTGCTGTCAGGAGTGTGTTTATGCCCCTGCAGAGCTTGGATGCAGCCTGATGTCAAGAGTGTGTTTCCCCTGCAGAGCTTGGATGCAGCCTGATGTCAGGAGTGTGTCTATGCCCCTGCAGAGCTTGGATACAGCCTGATGTCAGGAGTGTGTTTCCCCAGCAGAGTTTGGATACAGCCTAATGTCAGGAGTGTGTTTCCCCTGCAGAGCTTGGATACAGCCTGATGTCAGGAGTGTGTTTCCCCTGCAGAGCTTGGATACAGCCTGATGTCAGGAGTGTGTTTCCCCTGCAGAGTTTGGATACAGCCTGATGTCAGGAGTGTGTTTATGCCCCTGCAGAGCTTGGATACAGCCTGATGTCAGGAGTGTGTTTCCCCAGCAGAGCTTGGATGCAGCCTGATGTCAGGAGTGAGTTTCCTCTGCAGAGCTTGGATGCAGCCTGATGTCAGGAGTGTGTCTATGCCACTGCAGAGCTTGGATGCAGCCTGATGTCAGGAGTGTGTTTCCCCTGCAGAGTTTGGATGCAGCCTGATGTCAGGAGTGTGTTTCCCCCGCAGAGCTTGGATGCAGCCTGATGTCAGGAGTGTGTCTATGCCCCTGCAGAGCTTGGATGCAGCCTGATGTCAGGAGTGTGTTTCCCCTGCAGAGCTTGGATGCAGCCTGATGTCAGGAGTGTGTCTATGCCCCTGCAGAGCTTGGATGCAGCCTGATGTCAGGAGTGTGTTTCCCCTGCAGAGCTTGGATACAGCCTGATGTCAGGAGTGTGTCTATGCCAATGCAGAGCTTGGATGCAGCCTGCTGTCAGGAGTGTGTTTCCTCTGCAGAGCTTGGATACAGCCTGATGTCAGGAGTGTGTTTCCTCTGCAGAGCTTGGATGCAGCCTGATGTCAGGAGTGTGTTTCCCCTGCAGAGCTTGGATGCAGCCTGATGTCAGGAGTGTGTCTATGCCCCTGCAGAGCTTGGATGCAGCCTGATGTCAGGAGTGTGTTTCCCCTGCAGAGCTTGGATGCAGCCTGATGTCAGGAGTGTGTTTCCCCAGCAGAGCTTGGATACACCCTGAGGTCAGGTGTGTGCCTCCCCAGCAGCGCTTGGCTGCACCCTGATGTCAGGAGTGTGTTTCCCCACCAGCGCTTGGTTGCAGCCTGATGTCAGGAGTGTTTCCCCTGCAGAGCTTGGATGCAGCCTGATGTCAGGAGTGAGTCTATGCCAATGCAGAGCTTGGATGCAGCCTGATGTCAAGAGTCTGTTTCTCGTGCAGAGCTTGGATGCAGCCTGATGTCAGGAGTGTGTTTCCCCTGCAGAGTTTGGATGCAGCCTGATGTCAGGAGTGTGTTTCCCCCGCAGAGCTTGGATGCACCCTGATGTCAGGAGTGTGTTTCCCCTGCAGAGCTTGGATGCAGCCTGATGTCAGGAGTGTGTTTCCCCTGCAGAGCTTGGATGCAGCCTGATGTCAGGAGTGTGTTCATGCCCCTGCAGAGCTTGGATGCAGCCTGATGTCAGGAGTGTGTTTCCTCTGCAGAGCTTGGATGCAGCCTAATGTCAGGAGTGTGTTTCCCCTGCAGAGCTTGGATGCAGCCTGATGTGAGGAGTGTGTTTCCCCTGCAGAGCTTGGATGTAGCCTGATGTCAGGAGTGTGTTTATGTCCCTGCAGAGCTTGGATGCAGCCTGATGTCAGGAGAGTGTCTATGCCCCTGCAGAGCTTGGATACAGCCTGATGTCAGGAGTGTGTTTATGCCTCTGCAGAGCTTGGATGCAGCCTGATGTCAGGAGTGTGTTTCCTCTGCAGAGCTTGGATACAGCCTGATGTCAGGAGTGTGTTTATGCCCCTGCAGAGCTTGGATGCAGCCTGATGTCAGGAGAGTGTTTATGCCCCTGCAGAGCTTGGATGCAGCCTGATGTCAGGAGTGTGTTTCCTCTGCAGAGCTTGGATGCAGCCTGATGTCAGGAGTGTGTTTCCCCTGCAGAGCTTGGATGCAGCCTGATGTCAGGAGTGTGTTTCCTCTGCAGATCTTGGATGCAGCCTGATGTCAGGAGTGTGTTTCCCCTGCAGAGCTTGGATGCAGCCTGATGTCAGGAGTGTGTTTCCCCTGCAGAGCTTGGATTCAGCCTGATGTCAGGAGTGTGTTTCCCCTGCAGAGCTTGGATGCAGCCTGATGTCAGGAGTGTGTTTATGCCCCTGCAGCGCTTGGATGCAGCCTGCTGTCTGGAGTGTGTTTATTCCCCAGCTGTGCTTGGATGCAGCCTGATGTCAGGAGTGTGTTTCCCCTGCAGAGCTTGGATGCAGCCTGATGTCAGGAGTGTGTTTATGCCTCTGCAGAGCTTGGATGCAGCCTGATTTCAGGAGTGTGTTTCCCTGCAGAGCTTGGATGCAGCCTGATGTCAGGAGTGTGTTTCCCCTGCAGAGCTTGGATGCAGCCTGATGTCAGGAGTGTGTTTCCCCTGCAGAGTTTGGATACAGCCTGATGTCAGGAGTGTGTTTATGCCCCTGCAGAGCTTGGATGCAGCCTGATGTCAGGAGTGTGTTTATGCCCCTGCAGAGCTTGGATGCAGCCTGATGTCAGGAGTGTGTTTCCCCTGCAGAGCTTGGATGCAGCCTGATGTCAGGAGTGTGTTTCCACTGCAGAGCTTGGATGCAGCCTGATGTCAGGAGTGTGTTTCCCCTGCAGAGCTTGGATGCAGCCTGATGTCAGGAGTGTGTTTCCCCTGCAGAGCTTGGATGCAGCCTGATGTCAGGAGTGTGTCTATGCCCCTGCAGAGCTTGGATGCAGCCTGATGTCAGGAGTGTGTTTCCCCTGCAGAGCTTGGATGCAGCCTGATGTCAGGAGTGTGTTTCCTCTGCAGAGCTTGGATGCAGCCTGATGTCAGGAGTGTGTTTCCCCTGCAGAGCTTGGATACAGCCTGATGTCAGGAGTGTGTTTCCCCTGCAGATCTTGCATGCTCCCTGATGTCAGGTGTTTGTTGCCCCTGCAGAGCTTGGATGCAGCCTGATGTCAGGAGTGTGTTTCCTCTGCAGAGCTTGGATGCAGCCTGATGTCAGGAGTGTGTTTCCCCTGCAGAGCTTGGATGCAGCCTGATGTCAGGAGTGTGTTTCCCCTGCAGAGCTTGGATGCACCCTGATGTCAGGAGTGTGTTTCCCCTGCAGAGCTTGGATGCACCCTGATGTCAGGAGTGTGTTTCCCTGCAGAGCTTGGATGCAGCCTGATGTCAGGAGTGTGTTTCCCCTGCAGAGCTTGGATGCACCCTGATGTCAGGAGTGTGTTTCCCCTGCAGAGCTTGGATGCAGCCTGATGTCAGGAGTGTGTTTCCTCTGCAGAGCTTGGATGCAGCCTGATGTCAGGAGTGTGTTTCCCCTGCAGAGCTTGGATGCAGCCTGATATCAGGAGTGTGTTTATGCCCCTGCAGAGCTTGGATGCAGCCTGATGTCAGGAGTGTGTTTCCTCTGCAGAACTTGGATGCAGCCTGATGTCAGGAGTGTGTTTCCCCTGCAGAGCTTGGATGCAGCCTGATGTCAGGAGTGTGTTTCCCCTGCAGAGCTTGGATGCAGCCTGATGTCAGGAGTGTGTTTCCCCTGCAGAGCTTGGATGCAGCCTGATGTCAAGAGTCTGTTTCTCGTGCAGAGCTTGGATGCAGCCTGATGTCAGGAGTGTGTTTATGCCCCTGCAGAGCTTGGATGCAGCCTGATGTCAAGAGTGTGTTTCCCCTGCAGAGCTTGGATGCAGCCTGATGTCAAGAGTCTGTTTCTCGTGCAGAGCTTGGATGCAGCCTGAGGTCAGGAGTGTGTTTCCTCTGCAGAGCTTGGATGCAGCCTGATGTCAGGAGTGTGTTTCCTCTGCAGAGCTTGGATGCAGCCTGATGTCAGGAGTGTGTTTCCCCTGCAGAGCTTGGATGCAGCCTGATGTCAGGAGTGTGTTTATGTCCCTGCAGAGCTTGGATGCAGCCTGATGTCAGGAGTGTGTTTCCCCTGCAGAGCTTGGATGCAGCCTGATGTCAGGAGTGTGTTTCCCTTCAGAGCTTGGATGCAGCCTGATGTCAGGAGTGTGTTTATGTCCCTGCAGAGCTTGGATGCAGCCTGATGTCAGGAGTGTGTTTCCCCTGCAGAGCTTGGATGCAGCCTGATGTCAGGAGTGTGTTTCCCCTGCAGAGCTTGGATGCAGCCTGATGTCAGGAGTGTGTTTCCCCTGCAGAGCTTGGATGCAGCCTGATGTCAGGAGTGTGTTTCACCAGCAGAGCTTGGATGCAGCCTGATGTCAGGAGTGTGTTTACACTGCAGAGCATGGATGAAGACTGATGACAGGAGTGTGTTTCCTTAGCAGAGCTTGGATGCACCCTGATGTCAGGAGTGTGTTTCCCCGGCAGCCCTTGGATGCAGCCTGATGTCAGGAGTGTGTTTCCCCTGCAGAGCTTGGATGCAGCCTGATGTCAGGAGTGTGTTTCCCCTGCAGAGCTTGGATGCAGCCTGATGTCAGGAGTGTGTTTATGCCCCTGCAGAGCTTGGATGCAGCCTGATGTCAGGAGTGTGTTTCCTTAGCAGAGCTTGGATGCACCCTGATGTCAGGAGTGTGTTTCCCCTGCAGAGCTTGGATGCACCCTGATGTCAGGAGTGTGTTTCCCCTGCAGAGCTTGGATGCACCCTGATGTCAGGAGTGTGTTTCCCCTGCAGATCTTGGATGCAGCCTGATGTCAGGAGTGTGTTTCCCCTGCAGAGCTTGGATGCAGCCTGATGTCAGGAGTGTGTTTTCCTCTGCAGAGCTTGGATGCAGCCTGATGTCAGGAGTGTGTTTCCTCTGCAGAGCTTGGATGCAGCCTGATATCAGGAGTGTGTTTATGCCCCTGCAGAGCTTGGATGCAGCCTGATGTCAGGAGTGTGTTTCCTCTGCAGAGCTTGGATGCAGCCTGATGTCAGGAGTGTGTTTCCCCTGCAGAGCTTGGATGCAGCCTGATGTCAGGAGTGAGTCTATGCCAATGCAGAGCTTGGATGCAGCCTGATGTCAGGAGTGTGTTTCCTCTGCAGAGCTTGGATGCAGCCTGATGTCAGGAGTGTGTTTCCCCTGCAGAGCTTGGATGCAGCCTGATGTCAGGAGTGTGTTTCCCTTGCAGAGCTTGGATGCAGCCTGATGTCAGGAGTGTGTTTCCCCTGCAGAGCTTGGATGCAGCCTGATGTCAGGGGTGTGATTCCCCTGCAGAGCTTGGATGCAGCCTGAAGTCAGGAGTGTGTTTCCCCTGCAGAGCTTGGATGCAGCCTGATGTCAGGAGTGTGTTTCCCCTGCAGAGCTTGGATGCAGCCTGATGTCAGGAGTGTGTTTCCCTTGCAGAGCTTGGATGCAGCCTGATGTCAGGAGTGTGTTTATGTCCCTGCAGAGCTTGGATGCAGCCTGATGTCAGGAGTGTGTTTCCTCTGCAGAGCTTGGATGCAGCCTGATTTCAGGAGTGTGTGTCCCCTGCAGAGCTTGGATGCAGCCTGATGTCAGGAGTGTGTTTCCCCTGCAGAGCTTGGATGCAGCCTGATGTCAGGAGTGTGTTTCCCCTGCAGAGCTTGGATGCAGCCTGATGTCAGGAGTGTGTTTCCCCTGCAGAGCTTGGATACAGCCTGATGTCAGGAGTGTGTTTCCCCTGCAGAGCTTGGATGCAGCCTGATGTCAGGAGTGTGTTTCCCCTGCAGAGCTTGGATGCAGCCTGATGTCAGGAGTGTGTTTCCCCTGCAGAGCTTGGATGCAGCCTGATGTCAGGAGTGTGTTTCCCCTGCAGAGCTTGGATTCAGCCTGATGTCAGGAGTGTGTTTCCCCTGCAGAGCTTGGATGCAGCCTGATGTCAGGAGTGTGTTTCCCCTGCAGAGCTTGGATGCAGCCTCATGTCAGGAGTGTGTTTATGCCCCTGCAGAGCTTGGATGCAGCCTGATGTCAGGAGTGTGTTTCCCCTGCAGAGCTTGGATGCAGCCTGATGTCAGGAGTGTGTTTCCTTGCAGAGCTTGGATGCACCCTGATGTCAGGAGTGTGTTTCCCTGCAGAGCTTGGATGCACCCTGATGTCAGGAGTGTGTTTCCTCTGCAGAGCTTGGATGCAGCCTGATGTCAGGAGTGTGTTTCCTTAGCAGAGCTTGGATGCACCCTGATGTCAGGAGTGTGTTTCCCCTCCAGAGCTTGGATGCAGCCTGATGTCAGGAGTGTGTTTCCCCTGCAGAGCTTGGATGCAGCCTGATGTCAGGAGTGTGTTTCCCCTGCAGAGCTTGGATGCAGCCTGATGTCAGGAGTGTGTTTCCTTAGCAGAGCTTGGATGCACCCTGATGTCAGGAGTGTGTTTCCCTGCAGAGCTTGGATGCACCCTGATGTCAGGAGTGTGTTTCCCCTGCAGAGCTTGGATGCACCCTGATGTCAGGAGTGTGTTTCCCCTGCAGAGCTTGGATGCAGCCTGATGTCAGGAGTGTGTTTCCCCTGCAGAGCTTGGATGCAGCCTGATGTCAGGAGTGTGTTTCCTCTGCAGAGCTTGGATGCAGCCTGATGTCAGGAGTGTGTTCATGGCCCTGCAGAGCTTGGATGCAGCCTGATGTCAGGAGTGTGTTTCCCCTGCAGAGCTTGGATTCAGCCTGATGTCAGGAGTGTGTTTCCCCTGCAGAGCTTGGATGCAGCCTGATGTCAGGAGTGTGTTTATGCCTCTGCAGAGCTTGGATGCAGCCTGATTTCAGGAGTGTGTTTCCCCTGCAGAGCTTGGATGCAGCCTGATGTCAGGAGTGTGTTTCCCTGCAGAGCTTGGATGCAGCCTGATGTCAGGAGTGTGTTTCCCCTGCAGAGCTTGGATGCAGCCTGATGTCAGGAGTGTGTTTCCTCTGCAGAGCTTGGATGCAGCCTGATGTCAGGAGTGTGTTTCCCCTGCAGAGCTTGGATGCAGCCTGATGTCAGGAGTGTGTTTCCCCTGCAGAGCTTGGATACAGCCTGATGTCAGGAGTGTGTTTCCACTGCAGAGCTTGGATGCAGCCTGATGTCAGGAGTGTGTTTCCCCTGCAGAGCTTGGATGCAGCCTGATGTCAGGAGTGTGTTTCCCCTGCAGAGCTTGGATGCAGCCTGATGTCAGGAGTGTGTTTCCCCTGCAGAGCTTGGATGCAGCCTGATGTCAGGAGTGTGTTTCCCCTGCAGAGCTTGGATGCAGCCTGATGTCAGGAGTGTGTTTATGCCCCTGCAGAGCTTGGATGCAGCCTGATGTCAGGTGTGTGTTTCCCCTGCAGAGCTTGGATGCAGCCTGATGTCAGGAGTGTGTTTCCCCTGCAGAGCTTGGATGCAGCCTGATGTCAGGAGTGTGTTTCCCCTGCAGAGCTTGGATGCAGCCTGATGTCAGGAGTGTGTTTCCCCTGCAGAGCTTGGATGCAGCCTGATTTCAGGAGTGTGTTTCCCCTGCAGAGCTTGGATGCAGCCTGATGTCAGGAGTGTGTTTCCCCTGCAGAGCTTGGATGGAGCCTGATGTCAGGAGTGTGTTTATGCCTCTGCAGAGCTTGGATGCAGCCTGATTTCAGGAGTGTGTTTCCCCTGCAGAGCTTGGATGCAGCCTGATGTCAGGAGTGTGTTTCCCTGCAGAGCTTGGATGCAGCCTGATGTCAGGAGTGTGTTTCCTTAGCAGAGCTTGGATGCAGCCTGATGTCAGGAGTGTGTTTCCCTGCAGAGCTTGGATGCAGCCTGATGTCAGGAGTGTGTTTCCTGCAGAGCTTGGATGCAGCCTGATGTCAGGAGTGTGTTTATGCCCCTGCAGAGCTTGGATGCAGCCTGATGTCAGGAGTGTGTTTCCCTGCAGAGTTTGGATGCAGCCTGATGTCAGGAGTCTGTTTCCCCTGCAGAGCTTGGATGCAGCCTGATGTCAGGAGTGTGTTTCCTTAGCAGAGCTTGGATGCAGCCTGATGTCAGGAGTGTGTTTCCTCTGCAGAGCTTGGATGCAGCCTGATGTCAGGAGTGTGTTTCCGCTGCAGAGCTTGGATTCAGCCTGATGTCAGGAGTGTGTTTCCTCTGCAGAGCTTGGATGCAGCCTGATATCAGGAGTGTGTTTCCTCTGCAGAGCTTGGATGCAGCCTGATGTCAAGAGTCTGTTTCTCGTGCAGAGCTTGGATGCTGCCTGATGTCATGAGTGTTTTTATGCCCCTGCAGAGCTTGGATACAGCCTGATGTCAGGAGTGTGTTTCCTCTGCAGAGCTTGGATGCAGCCTGATGTCAGGAGTGTGTCTATGCCCCTTCAGAGCTTGGATGCAGCCTGATGTCAGGAGTGTGTTTCCCCTGCAGAGCTTGGATACAGCCTGATGTCAGGAGTGTGTCTATGCCCCTGCAGAGCTTGGATGCAGCCTGATGTCAGGAGTGTGTTTCCCCTGCAGAGCTTGGATGCAGCCTGATGTCAGGAGTGTGTTTCCCCTGCAGAGCTTGGATGAAGCCTGAGGTCAGGAGTGTGTTTACCCTGCAGAGCTTGGATGCAGCCTGATGTCAGGAGTGTGTTTCCCTGCAGAGCTTGGATGCAGCCTGATGTCAGGAGTGTGTTTATGTCCCTGCAGAGCTTGGATGCAGCCTGATGTCAGGAGTGTGTTTCCCTGCAGAGCTTGGATGCAGCCTGATGTCAGGAGTGTGTTTATGCCTCTGCAGAGCTTGGATGCAGCCTGATTTCAGGAGTGTCTATGCCCCTGCAGAGCTTGGATGCAGCCTGATGTCAGGAGTGTGTTTATGCCCCTGCAGAGCTTGGATGCAGCCTGATGTCAGGAGTGTGTTTCCTCTGCAGAGCTTGGATGCAGCCTGATGTCAGGAGTGTGTTTATGCCTCTGCAGAGCTTGGATGCAGCCTGATGTCAGGAGTGTGTTTCCCTGCAGAGCTTGGATGCAGCCTGATGTCAGGAGTGTGTTTCCCCTGCAGAGCTTGGATGCAGCCTGATGTCAGGAGTGAGTTTATGCCCCTGCAGAGCTTGGATGCAGCCTGATTTCAGGAGTGTGTTTCCTTAGCAGAGCTTGGATGCAGCCTGATGTCAGGAGTGTGTTTCCTTAGCAGAGCTTGGATGCAGCCTGATGTCAGGAGTGTGTTTCCCCTGCAGAGCTCGGATTCAGCCTGATGTCAGGAGTGTGTTTCCCCTGCAGAGCTTGGATGCAGCCTGATGTCAGGAGTGTGTTTCCCCTGCAGAGCTTGGATGCAGCCTGATGTCAGGAGTGTGTTTCCCCTGCAGAGCTTGGATGCAGCCTGATGTCAGGAGTGTGTTTCCCTGCAGAGCTTGGATGCAGCCTGATGTCAGGAGTGTGTTTCCCTGCAGAGCTTGGATGCAGCCTGATGTCAGGAGTGTGTTTCCCCTGCAGAGCTTGGATGCAGCCTGATGTCAGGAGTGTGTTTATGCCCTGCAGAGCTTGGATGCAGCCTGATGTCAAGAGTGTGTTTCTCCTGCAGAGCTTGGATGCAGCCTGATGTCAGGAGTGTGTTTCCCTGCAGAGCTTGGATACAGCCTGATGTCAGGAGTGTGTTTCCTCTGCAGAGCTTGGATGCAGCCTGATGTCAGGAGTGTGTTTCCCCTGCAGAGCTTGGATGCAGCCTGATGTCAGGAGAGTGTTTCCCCTGCAGAGCTTGGATGCAGCCTGATGTCAGGAGTGTGTTTCCTCTGCAGAGCTTGGATGCAGCCTGATGTCAGGAGTGTGTTTCCCCTGCAGAGCTTGGATGCAGCCTGATGTCAGGAGTGTGTTCCCCTGCAGAGCTTGGATGCAGCCTGATGTCAGGAGTGTGTTTCCGCTGCAGAGCTTGGATGCAGCCTGATGTCAGGAGTGTGTTTCCCTGCAGAGCTTGGATGCAGCCTGATGTCAGGAGTGTGTTTCCCTGCAGAGCTTGGATGCAGCCTGATGTCAGGAGTGTGTTTCCTGCAGAGCTTGGATGCAGCCTGATGTCAGGAGTGTGTTTCCCCTGCAGAGCTTGGATGCAGCCTGATGTCAGGAGTGTGTTTCCCCTGCAGAGCTTGGATGCAGCCTGATGTCAGGAGTGTGTTTCCTCTGCAGAGCTTGGATGCAGCCTGATGTCAGGAGTGTGTTTCCCCTGCAGAGCTTGGATACAGCCTGATGTCAGGAGTGTGTTTCACATACAGAGCTTGGATGCAGCCTGATGTCAGGAGTGTGTTTCCCCTGCAGAGCTTGGATGCAGCCTGATGTCAGGAGTGTGTTTCCCCTGCAGAGCTTGGATGCAGCCTGATGTCAGGAGTGTGTTTCCCCTGCAGAGCTTGGATGCAGCCTGATGTCAGGAGTGTGTTTCCTCTGCAGAGCTTGGATGCAGCCTGATGTCAGGAGTGTGTTTCCCCTGCAGAGCTTGGATACAGCCTGATGTCAGGAGTGTGTTTCCTGCAGAGCTTGGATGCAGCCTGATGTCAGGAGTGTGTTTCCCCTGCAGAGCTTGGATGCAGCCTGATGTCAGGAGTGTGTTTCCCCTGCAGAGCTTGGATGCAGCCTGATGTCAGGAGTGTGTTTCCCTGCAGAGCTTGGATGCAGCCTGATGTCAGGAGTGTGTTTCCCCTGCAGAGCTTGGATGCAGCCTGATGTCAGGAGTGTGTTTCCTCTGCAGAGCTTGGATGCAGCCTGATGTCAGGAGTGTGTTTCCTCTGCAGAGCTTGGATGCAGCCTGATGTCAGGAGTGTGTTTATGCCCCTGCAGAGCTTGGATGCAGCCTGATGTCAGGAGTGTGTTTCCCCTGCAGAGCTTGGATGCAGCCTGATGTCAGGAGTGTGTTTCCCCTGCAGAGCTTTGATGCAGCATAATGTCTGGAGTGTGTTTCCTCTGCAGAGCTTGGATGCAGCCTGATGTCAGGAGTGTGTTTCCCTGCAGAGCTTGGATGCAGCCTGATGTCAGGAGTGTGTTTATGCCCCTGCAGAGCTTTGATGCAGCCTGATGTCAGGAGTGTGTCTATGCCCCTTCAGAGCTTGGATACAGCCTGATGTCAGGAGTGTGTTTCCCCTGCAGAGCTTGGATGCAGCCTGATGTCAGGAGTGTGTTTATGCCCCTGCAGAGCTTGGATGCAGCCTGATGTCAGGAGTGTGTTTCCCCTGCAGAGCTTGGATGCAGCCTGATGTCAGGAGTGTGTTTCCTCTGCAGAGCTTGGATGGTGCCTGATGTCTGGTGTGTGTTTCCCCTGCAGATGTTTGATGCTGCCTGATGTCTTGAGTGTTTCTATGCCACTTCAGAGCTTGGATTCAGCCTGATGTCAGGAGTGTGTTTCCCCTGCAGAGCTTGGATGCAGCCTGATGTCAGGAGTGTGTTTATGCCTCTGCAGAGCTTGGATGCAGCCTGATGTCAGGAGTGTGTTTATGCCCTGCAGAGCTTGGATGCAGCCTGATGTCAGGAGTGTGTTTCTCCCTTGCAGAGCTTGGATGCAGCCTGATGTCAGGAGTGTGTTTATCCCCTGCAGAGCTTGGATGCAGCCTGATGTCAGGAGTGTGTTTCCTCTGCAGAGCTTGGATGCAGCCTGATGTCAGGAGTGTGTTTATGCCCTGCAGAGCTTGGATGCAGCCTGATGTCAGGAGTGTGTTTCCCTGCAGAGCTTGGATGCAGCCTGATGTCAGGAGTGTGTTTCCCTGCAGAGCTTGGATGCAGCCTGATGTCAGGAGTGTGTTTCCTCTGCAGATCTTGGATGCAGCCTGATGTCAGGAGTGTGTTTATGCCCCTGCAGAGCTTGGATGCAGCCTGATGTCAGGAGTGTGTTTCCTCTGCAGAGCTTGGATGCAGCCTGATGTCAGGAGTGTGTTTCCCCTGCAGAGCTTGGATGCAGCCTGATGTCAGGAGTGTGTTTCCCCTGCAGAGCTTGGATGCAGCCTGATGTCAGGAGTGTGTTTCCCTGCAGAGCTTGGATGCAGCCTGATGTCAGGAGTGTGTTTCCCCTGCAGAGCTTGGATGCAGCCTGATGTCAGGAGTGTGTTTCCCTGCAGAGCTTGGATGCAGCCTGATGTCAGGAGTGTGTTTCCTCTGCAGAGCTTGGATGCAGCCTGATGTCAGGAGTGTGTTTCCCTGCAGAGCTTGGATGCAGCCTGATGTCAGGAGTGTGTTTATGCCCTGCAGAGCTTGGATGCAGCCTGATGTCAGGAGTGTGTTTCCTCTGCAGAGCTTGGATGCAGCCTGATGTCAGGAGTGTGTTTATGCCCCTGCAGAGCTTTGATGCAGCCTGATGTCAGGTGGGTGTTTCCCCTGCAGAGCTTGGATGCAGCCTGATGTCAGGAGTGTGTTTCCTGCAGAGCTTGGATGCAGCCTGATGTCAGGAGGGTGTTTCCCCTGCAGAGCTTGGATGCAGCCTGATGTCAGGAGTGTGTTATGCCCTGCAGAGCTTGGATGCAGCCTGATGTCAGGAGTGTGTTTCCCCTGCAGAGCTTGGATGCAGCCTGATGTCAGGAGTGTGTTTCCCCTCTGCAGAGCTTGGATGCAGCCTGATGTCAGGAGTGTGTTTCCCCTGCAGAGCTTGGATGCAGCCTGATGTCAGGAGTGTGTTTCCCCTGCAGAGCTTGGATGCAGCCTGATGTCAGGAGTGTGTTTCCCCTGCAGAGCTTGGATGCAGCCTGATGTCAGGAGGGTGTTTCCCCTGCAGAGCTTGGATGCAGCCTGATGTCAGGAGTGTGTTTCCCTGCAGAGCTTGGATACAGCCTGATGTCAGGAGTGTGTTTCCCCTGCAGAGCTTGGATGCAGCCTGATGTCAGGAGTGTGTTTCCCCTGCAGAGCTTGGATGCAGCCTGATGTCAGGAGTGTGTTTCCCCTGCAGAGCTTGGATGCAGCCTGATGTCAGGAGTGTGTTTCCCCTGCAGAGCTTGGATGCAGCCTGATGTCAGGAGTGTGTCTATGCCCCTGCAGAGCTTGGATGCAGCCTGATGTCAGGAGTGTGTTTCCTCTGCAGAGCTTGGATGCAGCCTGATGTCAGGAGGGTGTTTCCCCTGCAGAGCTTGGATGCAGCCTGATGTCAGGAGTGTGTTTCCTCTGCAGAGCTTGGATGCAGCCTGATGTCAGGAGTGTTTCTATGCCCCTACAGAGCTTGGATGCAGCCTGATGTCAGGAGTGTGTTTCCCCTGCAGAGCTTGGATGCAGCCTGATGTCAGGAGTGTGTTTCCCCTGCAGAGCTTGGATGCAGCCTGATGTCAGGAGTGTGTTTCCTCTGCAGAGCTTGGATGCAGCCTGATGTCAGGAGTGTGTCTATGCCCCTGCAGAGCTTGGATGCAGCCTGATGTCAGGAGTGTGTCTATGCCCCTGCAGAGCTTGGATGCAGCCTGATGTCAGGAGTGTGTTTCCTCTGCAGAGCTTGGATGCAGCCTGATGTCAGGAGTGTGTTTATGCCCCTGCAGAGCTTGGATGCAGCCTGATGTCAGGAGTGTGTTTCCTCTGCAGAGCTTGGATGCAGCCTGATGTCAGGAGTGTGTTTCCCCTGCAGAGCTTGGATGCAGCCTGATGTCAGGAGTGTGTTTCCCCTGCAGAGCTTGGATGCAGCCTGATGTCAGGAGTGTGTTTCCCCTGCAGAGCTTGGATGCAGCCTGATGTCAGGAGTGTGTTTATGCCCCTGCAGAGCTTGGATGCAGCCTGATGTCAGGAGTGTGTTTCCCCTGCAGAGCTTGGATGCAGCCTGATGTCAGGAGTGTGTTTCCTCTGCAGAGCTTAGATACAGCCTGATGTCAGGAGTGTGTTTCCTCTGCAGAGCTTGGATGCAGCCTGATGTCAGGAGTGTGTTTCCTCTGCAGAGCTTGGATGCAGCCTGATGTCAGAGTCTGTTTCTCGTGCAGAGCTTGGATGCAGCCTGATGCCAGGAGTGTGTTTATGCCCCTGCAGAGCTTGGATGCAGCCTGATGTCAGGAGTGTGTTTCCCCTGCAGAGCTTGGATGCAGCCTGATGTCAGGAGTGTGTTTCCCCTGCAGAGCTTGGATGCAGCCTGATGTCAGGAGTGTGTTTCCTCTGCAGAGCTTGGATGCAGCCTGATGTCAGGAGAGTGTTTCCCCAGCAGAGCTTGGATGCAGCCTGATGTCAGGAGTGTGTTTCCTCAGCAGAGCTTGGATGCAGCCTGATGTCAGGAGTGTGTTTATGCCCCTGCAGAGCTTGGATGCAGCCTGATGTCAGGAGTGTGTTTCCCCTGCAGAGCTTGGATGCAGCCTGATGTCAGGAGTGTGCTTCCCCTGCAGAGCTTGGATTCAGCCTGATGTCAGGAGTGTGTCTATGCCCCTGCAGAGCTTGGATGTAGCCTGATGTCAGGAGTGTGTTTCCCTGCAGAGCTTGGATGCAGCCTGATGTCAGGAGTGTGTTTCCCTGCAGAGCTTGGATGCAGCCTGATGTCAGGAGTGTGTTTCCCTGCAGAGCTTGGATGCAGCCTGATGTCAGGAGTGTGTCTATGCCCTGCAGAGCTTGGATGCAGCCTGATGTCAGGAGTGTGTTTCCCTGCAGAGCTTGGATGCAGCCTGATGTCAGGAGAGTGTTTATGCCCCTGCAGAGCTTGGATGCAGCCTGATGTCAGGAGTGTGTTTATGCCCCTGCAGAGCTTGGATGCAGCCTGATGTCAGGAGTGTGTTTATGCCCCTGCAGAGCTTGGATGCAGCCTGATGTCAGGAGTGAGTTTCCTCTGCAGAGCTTGGATGCAGCCTGATGTCAGGAGTGTGTTTCCCCCGCAGAGCTTGGATGCAGCCTGATGTCAGGAGTGTGTTGCTCCTGCAGAGCTTGGATGCAGCCAGATGTCAGGAGTGTGTTTATGCCCCTGCAGAGCTTGGATGCAGCCTGATGTCAGGAGTGTGTTTCCCCTGCAGAGCTTGGATGCAGCCTGATGTCAGGAGGGTGTATAAGCGGCTGAAGAGCTAGGATGCAGCCTGATGTCAGGAGTGTGTCTATGCCCCTGCAGAGCTTGGATGCAGCCTGATGTCAGGAGTGTGTTTCCCCTGCAGAGCTTGGATGCAGCCTGATGTCAGGAGTGTGTTTCCTCTGCAGAGCTTGGATGCAGCCTGATGTCAGGAGTGTGTTTCTCCTGCAGAGCTTGGATGCAGCCTGATGTCAGGAGTGTGTTTATGCCCCTGCAGAGCTTGGATGCAGCCTGATGTCAGGAGTGTGTCTATGCCCCTGCAGAGCTTGGATGCAGCCTGATGTCAGGAGTGTGTTTCCCCTGCAGAGCTTGGATGCAGCCTGATGTCAGGAGTGTGTTTCCTCTGCAGAGCTTGGATGCAGCCTGATGTCAGGAGTGTGTTTCCCCTGCAGAGCTTGGATGCAGCCTGATGTCAGGAGTGTGTTTCCCCTGCAGAGCTTGGATGCAGCCTGATGTCAGGAGTGTGTTTATGCCCCTGCAGAGCTTGGATGCAGCCTGATGTCAGGAGTGTGTCTAGTCCCCTGCAGAGCTTGGATGCAGCCTGATGTCAGGAGTGTGTTGCCTCTGCAGAGCTTGGATGCAGCCTGATGTCAGGAGTGTGTTTCTCGTGCAGAGCTTGGATGCAGCCTGATGTCAAGAGTCTGTTTCTCGTGCAGAGCTTGGATGCAGCCTGATGTCAGGAGTGTGTTTATGCCCCTGCAGAGCTTGGATGCAGCCTGATGTCAGGAGTGTGTTTATGCCCCTGCAGAGCTTGGATGCAGCCTGATGTCAGGAGTGTGTTTCCCCTGCAGAGCTTGGATGCAGCCTGATGTCAGGAGTGTGTTTCCCCTGCAGAGCTTGGATACAGCCTGATGTCAGGAGTGTGTTTCACCTGCAGAGCTTGGATGCAGCCTGATGTCAGGAGTGTGTTTCCCTGCAGAGCTGGGATGCAGCCTGATGTCCGGAGTGTGTTTATGCCCCTGCAGAGCTTGGATGCAGCCTGATGTCAGGAGTGTGTTTCCCCTGCAGAGCTTGGATGAAGCCTGATGTCAGGAGTGTGTTTCCCTGCAGAGCTTGGATGCAGCCTGATTTCAGGTGTGTGTTTTTGCCCCTGCTGTGCGTGGATTCAGCCTGATGTCAGTTTGTTTTTGCCCCTGCAGAGCTTGGATGCAGCCTGATGTCAGGAGTGTGTTTCCCCTGCAGAGCTTGGATGAAGCCTGATGTCAGGAGTGTGTTGCTCCTGCAGAGCTTGGATGCAGCCTGATGTCAGGAGTGTGTTTCTCCTGCAGAGCTTGGATGCAGCCTGATGTCAGGAGTGTGTTCATGCCCCTGCAGAGCTTGGATGCAGCCTGATGTCAGGATTGTGTTTCCCCTGCAGAGCTTGGATGCAGCCTGATGTCAGGAGTGTGTTTATGCCCCTGCAGAGCTTGGATGCAGCCTGATGTCAGGAGTGTGTTTATGCACCTGCAGAGCTTGGATGCAGCCTGATGTCAGGAGTGTGTTTCCCCTGCAGAGCTTGTATGCAGCCTGATGTCAGGAGTGTGTTTCCCTGCAGAGCTTGGATGCAGCCTGATGTCAGGAGTGTGTTTCCCTGCAGAGCTTGGATGCAGCCTGATGTCAGGAGTGTGTTTATGCCCCTGCAGAGCTTGGATGCAGCCTGATGTCAGGAGTGTGTTTTCCTGCAGAGCTTGGATGCAGCCTGATGTCAGGAGTGTGTTTCCCCTGCAGAGCTTGGATGCAGCCTGATGTCAGGAGTGTGTTCATGCCCCTGCAGAGCTTGGATGCAGCCTGATGTCAGGAGTGTGTTCATGCCCCTGCAGAGCTTGGATGTAGCCTGATGTCAGGAGTGTGTTTCCCCTGCAGAGCTTGGATGTAGCCTGATGTCAGGAGTGTGTTTTCCCCTGCAGATCTTGGATGCAGCCTGATGTCAGGAGTGTGTTTCCCCTGCAGAGCTTGGATGCAGCCTGATGTCAGGAGTGTGTTTCCCCTGCAGAGCTTGGATGCAGCCTGATGTCAGGAGTGTGTTTATGCCCCTGCAGAGCTTGGATGCAGCCTGATGTCAGGAGTGTGTTTCCCCTGCAGAGCTTGGATGCAGCCTGATGTCAGGAGTGTGTTTATGCCCCTGCAGATCTTGGATGCAGCCTGATGTCAGGAGTGTGTTTCCTCTGCAGATCTTGGATGCAGCCTGATGTCAGGAGTGTGTTTATGCCCCTGCAGAGCTTGGATGCAGCCTGATGTCAGGCGTGTGTTTCCCCTGCAGAGCTTGGATGTAGCCTGATGTCAGGAGTGTGTCTATGCCCCTGCAGAGCTTGGATGCAGCCTGATGTCAGGAGTGTGTTTCCCCTGCAGAGCTTGGATGCAGCCTGATGTCAGGAGTGTGTTTATCTGCAGAGCATGGAAACAGCCTGATGTCAGAAGTGTGTTTCCCCTGCAGAGCTTGGATGCAGCCTGATGTCAGGAGTGTGTTCATGCCCCTGCAGAGCTTGGATGCAGCCTGATGTCAGGAGTGTGTTCATGCCCCTGCAGAGCTTGGATGCAGCCTGATGTCAGAAGTGTGTTTCCCCTGCAGAGCTTGGATGCAGCCTGATGTCAGGAGTGTGTCTATGCCCTGCAGAGCTTGGATGAAGCCTGATGTCAGGAGTGTGTTTGCTCCTGCAGAGCTTGGATGCAGCCTGATGTCAGGAGTGTGTTTCCCTGCAGAAATTGGATGCAGCCTGATGTCAGGAGTGTGTTTCCCCTGCAGAGCTTGGATACAGCCTGATGTCAGGAGTGTGTTTATGCCCCTGCAGAGCTTGGATGCAGCCTGATGTCAGGAGTGTGTTTCCCCTGCAGAGCTTGGATGCAGCCTGATGTCAGGAGTGTGTTTCATCTGCAGAGCTTGGATGCAGCCTGATGTCAGGAGTGTGTTTATGCCCTGCAGAGCTTGGATGCAGCCTGCTGTCAGGAGTTTTGTGATGCCCCTGCAGAGCTTGGATGCAGCCTGATGTCAGGAGTGTGTTTCTCCAGCAGAGCTTGGATGCAGCCTAATGTCAGGAGTGTGTTTCCCCTGCAGAGCTTGGGTGCAGCCTGATGTCAGGAGTGTGTCTATGCCCTGCAGAGCTTGGATGCAGCCTGATGTCAGGAGTGTGTTTCCCCTGCAGAGCGTGGATGCAGCCTGATGTCAGGAGTGGGTTTCCACGGCAGAGGTGGGATGCAGCCTGATGTCAGGAGGGTGTTTCCTACAGAGCTTGGATACAGCCTGATGTCAGGAGTGTGTCTATGCCCCTGCAGAGCTTGGATGCAGCCTGATGTCAGGAGTGTGTTTCCCCTGCAGAGCTTGGATGCAGCCTGATGTCAGGAGTGTGTTTCCCCTGCAGAGCTTGGATACAGCCTGATGTCAGGAGTGTTTCTATGCCCCTACAGAGCTTGGATGCAGCCTGATGTCAGGAGTGTGTCTATGCCCCTGCAGAGCTTGGATGCAGCCTGATGTCAGGAGTGTGTTTATGCCCCTGCAGAGCTTGGATGCAGCCTGATGTCAGGAGTGTGTTTCCACTGCAGAGCTTGGATGCAGCCTGATGTCAGGAGTGTGTTTCCTCTGCAGAGCTTGGATGCAGCCTGATGTCAGGAGTGTGTTTCCTCTGCAGAGCTTGGATGCAGCCTGATGTCAGGAGTGTGTTTCCACTGCAGAGCTTGGATGCAGCCTGATGTCAGGAGTGTGTTTCCCCTGCAGAGCTTGGATGCAGCCTGATGTCAGGAGTGTGTTTCCCCTGCAGAGCTTGGATACAGCCTGATGTCAGGAGTGTGTTTCCCCTGCAGAGCTTGGATGCAGCCTGATGTCAGGAGTGTGTTTCCCCTGCAGAGCTTGGATGCAGCCTAATGTCAGGAGTGTGTTTCCCTGCAGAGCTTGGATGCAGCCTGATGTCAGGAGTGTGTTTCCCTGCAGAGCTTGGATGCAGCCTGATGTCAGGAGTGTGTTTCCCTGCAGAACTTGGATGCAGCCTGATGTCAGGAGTGTGTTTCTCCTGCAGAGCTTGGATGCAGCCTGATGTCAGGAGTGTGTTTATGCCCCTGCAGAGCTTGGATGCAGCCTGATGTCAGGAGTGTGTTTCCTCTGCAGAGCTTGGATGCAGCCTGATGTCAGGAGTGTGTTTCCCCTGCAGAGCTTGGATGCAGCCTGATGTCAGGAGAGTGTTTATGCCCCTGCAGAGCTTGGATGCAGCCTGATGTCAGGAGTGTGTTTAAGCCCCTGCAGAGCTTGGATGCAGCCTGATGTCAGGAGTGTGTTTATGCCCTGCAGAGCTTGGATGCTACCCTGATGTCAGGAGTGTGATTCCCCTGCAGAGCTTGGATGCAGCCTGATGTCAGGAGTGTGTTTCCCTGCAGAGCTTGGATGCAGCCTGATGTCAGGAGTGTGTTTCCCCTGCAGAGCTTGGATGCAGCCTGATGTCAGGAGTGTGTTTCCCTGCAGAGCTTGGATGCAGCCTGATGTCAGGAGTGTGTTTCCTCTGCAGAGCTTGGATGCAGCCTGATGTCAGGAGTGAGTTTCCTCTGCAGAGCTTGGATGCAGCCTGATGTCAGGAGTGTGTATATCCAACTGCAGAGCTTTGATGCAGCCTGACTTCAGGAGTGTGTTTCAGCCTCTGCCGAGGTTGGATGCAGCCTGATTTCAGGAGTGAGTTTCCTCTGCAGAGCTTGGATGCAGCCTGATGTCAGGAGTGTGTTTCCCCTGCAGAGCTTGGATGCAGCCTGATGTCAGGAGTGTGTTTCTACTACTTTGTCAACATTGAGTCAGTGGGGTTCCCTCTGCAGCACTTTTCCTTCTTAGGACCAGGGTCTAGGTCCTAAGTTTGTGACCAGGTCCTAATATGGAAGGTGTTTTTACAGCCATGAGTCCTAATAAGTTCATAAAAAAGAAACACACAATACAC
>CM060663.1:3163632-3297106 GCA_030686955.1 Odontamblyopus rebecca | reverse complement strand
CACCAGTGGCCGATCCTTTTCATGCCTAAACATCTGGAACAGAGTCCAGTACGTAAACTTTTTTTCTCCGGTCTGGTCTGGAGATGTGGGTTGGTACTTCCTCTCTCCTGTGGGTCTGCACTTAACAGGGAAGTGGGCGTACATGTCGCTGGGAGTGTCTGGGGCAGCGCTCCGCTCTGATTGGTTCTCAACATGTGGGTCCGCAGGACTGTGGCTGTGATCCAGCAGAAGACTGGGATCTGGCACATGATGTGGAGGCTGCGGGAGGTTTTGAGGTGGGGACAGACTGTGTTACACTGCTCTTCATGTGTGAACCTCTTTCCTGGGAAGTACTTGCTCCTTCTGATGGTCAGTGATGAAGCCCCCTGACCTCTGTCACCCTGTGCACACACTGGCGCTGGGGATCTGATTGGTTGCTGCTGGTCTGGAGGTGATCCATATAAGTAAGCAGTAGGAAGCAGAGTGCCCTTTGATGAGGTTCACCAACAGGGCACGCCTGACCTCTGACCCTCTCCTGTGTGACCCTCAGAGATGACCTCACAGCCAAAGTCCAGAGACAGTCTGCTCTCGTCAAGCAGGCCGTCGAAGATGAGAACAGGAGTTTAGGAGACGCACAGAGTGTGAGCGCTGTGAGCGCTCTGTGGACACAACAAGAACATGGAACAAGAGGAGACATTTCAGTGTGATCAGTGTTTCTCCACACATGGAAACACACACTCACATACAGAGGCTTTGACTCAGAGTCAAATACCTTCTACAAATGACTCGGAGACTCAAGTAGAAGAGCAGTGATAAAGGAGCCGTCACCTGCTTTTCCAGCGCTGGGTGGAAACACTTGTATCAGCTCCATCAGACTGTAGCGCCCCCTCTGACCAGGTTCAGCTCTCTGAAGGACATGGCGGCAGCACCAGGTCCAGCTCCTGGTTCTCTGAGCCTCTGGGCCCAGTCCAGAGAGTAACTTCCAGGACTGGAGAAGCTGTCTTCCCCCACTCCAGGCCACGCCGCAGGTCAGCACCGCTCTGATGGGACCTCTGCTCCTTTCCCTGCTGTGGCGCCCCCTGCTGCTCCCCTCAGTGGGCAGTGCTTTAAAGATGTCCTGACACTCTGATGGAGGTTTCCTGGACAGTCTTCCTTTGGAGAGAGTCTCTTGAGAGAGTTCCTCCAGCCTCTCTTCCCTCATAGTGTTGGGCTGTGGCCTCCTTCACTGAGGCCCTCTGTGATGTACAGCTCAGTGCAGATGCTGTTCAGAGGAGTTTTACTTCCCTGCTCCTTCAGTTCCCTTCTGTCACACTCCCACATCTGCTGCTCAGGCTCAGCTTATGGTCCTGCAGAACCTTCTGGAGCTCTTCATCTGCTGTGAGAGGAACACACATGTATCAAGTAACATGTGTTCAGTGTGTCCTCACAAACAGTGGAATATAGACTCACCGTGTGTAGCGCCTGTGGACCTGCTTTTCATTTGCCATGTCAGTGTGTGGAGCCCTGGGCCTGGAGGCTCGTAGACACTTTTTCTCTGTGGGACAAAAACATTGAACCTGCAGTTTGATTTAAAGTGATGAAGTTTTGATCAGTTTTATTATTTAGGTGTTCGTCCTCACAGTGAGTCTGAAGGAGCAGGTTTAACACTGAAGACTGGAGGAGCATCTGTCTCCTCAGTTTGACTTCATAAATAAACTGTTTAGACATGATCACCTCTTCTAACATGTTTGGAGGTGAAAAGAGGAGAGGAGAGCATGTTTTTATCAGGGGGAGGGAGGAGTGGGGCTCTTCTTTCTGGGAGCAAGACAGACACAAACTCACAGACATGAGAGAGTCAGGAGGAGCAGAGACTTTTGGTCACAGAAATGCTCCAAATACAGAAATACAACAGAAAAGGAAAGATTAGATGGTGATGTTTCTGTCCAATGGCCTTTAAGCAGCACATCATGAAACCACATGCTCCTTATGAGATCCTTCTTTTTTACAATCATTCCAAATTCAGAGCTGTCGCCTCTAAGCATTAAAACCAAATACAACCAACTCCAGACTCATCACATATCGACCACTTCTTTAATGGAAAAGTTCCGGTTTTATAGAGGAAATCATTTTCAACTTTTTCTTCTTCTGAGGTCCAAAATCTCAATAAAATCAAATTGTGATCCACGTTCACCCAAGTACTATAGATTTTAAAAGCTTCATATTAATATCAGTAAATATCAGTTATCAGCCACAACATCAACACAAATATCGGATCTCAGTATCGGTTCAAAAAGTCCATATGGAACCGTCCCTATTCATTTGTCTTTATATGACACGTTGTTTAGTGACGTTTGTTCTTACAGTGAGTCTGAAGGAGCAGGTTCAGGACTGAAGTCTGGAGGACGTTCTTTAGACCAGTCACTCTTCATGGACACAGCGCTGGACTCTGAGGCTGTGGATCTGTGTGTGGACAGAAAACATCATGTGTTGTTATTTAGAAGACTTTGTTCCTGTCGGCTTTGTCTCAAAGACTTTTGTTTCCTGCAGTTGAACTTGTACGCCAGTGTGTGTCTTCTGTTTACAGCAGACACATTGTGCGTGTGTCTGTTATATTGTCCATTGTCTGTGGCATAAAGTGATCTTTAATGTTAGCTGATTCTAATATTTTCTGACAGGCCCAGAGAGGTCACAGAAAGGCATCAGACCCAACAGTCATGTGATAAACTTTGGCTGTGTAAATGTACAAATATTTCAGATGCAGGTTTCATGTGATTATAAATATTTTCTTGTAGAACCAGAGTTTGGAGAAATGCTTCACATTTGTGTTGCACCAAGTCCACAGATTTCTGAGGGGAGGGAGATACTGACAAAAATCATGAGGAGAATTAGACCAGATGTTTCTTTACGATTCTTCAACAAAAGTGGCCCTCAAAATGAAAAGTAGCACCAACAAAAATATTTGTCTTTCTGAGACAAACTTTCCCAGGTCTAAACAAGGACTGAACCAGACCGAAAACAGGACCACACCAAAGCTCCAGTTCTAAAGCAGGAAGTCAGTAAGAGGAGGACAAAATAACCTTTATAGTCCATACAGCGCCTCCCCTTGTGTCATAGATGAGCTAATGTCATGTCACAGCAGCATTTTCATCATGACACTGTATCTCCTGACCGCACCACTTGTATGTAACCTGGATATATGGTCAAGTGAAAAAGCCCAGGCCTTCTGCTCCTCGTCTTCAGCTCCTCTCCCCATTCACCTCTCCTCTCCTTCGCCCCTTATCAGCTTATTCTCTAGTCTGGCCAGTAGATGGCGCCATAAATACAGGTGAGCCGGAGCGTCTGCTGCTCTCATTTTCTGAGGCCCACAAACCGAACCCAGGAGAGCAAAGGGAGAACACACAGACGTGACCGCTGAGGAAATCTACCTGTAAAATGAGCTTTGAAGTAAAGTTCAACTCCTGAAAATAGTGTTCAGACCCTAAGGACACAATAGAGTCAAAATGATCTGGATTCATTCCTAAGTGAAGTGAATATTCTCTTTCATTTGAGTAACACAGTGAAAAGCCTTAGTTAGAAATGTAATTGGCTCATTTATTTAACTGGATCAATGTCCAAATTTAAGTTCACACTAAGTCAATTATTAATTTTGTCAGAAGTTATTTATTAAAGTTCTGAAAATGTTCAGAAAACAAAATTGAATAATTTAATCTAATTGGCAATTGGTGGTTTAAATATATTCAGATTTATTGTAATTGTTGTAAAATGTATTTTAAAAAGTGTATATTATTTAATTAATTAAAACTCAATATAAAATAATAAAATACCTAATTTGTTTCATATATCAGGTCATTTAAAACGTGAAATTATTTAATTAATTATTATTTTAGCCACATTAAGTTCATATGTAAAATTAAATTAATCCATATTATTATAATTAAAATATGTGAATTCAGAGGCAAATAGATTCAAATACAAACAGATTAAAATACTACCATAAGTGTAAAATGTAAAAGTCATTTCATTGTTCCACACATTTGTTTATTTTAAAGGTTTTCGACCTGCTGCTGCTGAAGAAGCTGAAAAAATTCAATCAAAGTCTTGAAGCTGAGTTGAGCCTCGTGTCTGTTTTTCTGGACCTGCATTCCTCACTTAAACACTTGACATATATTGTATTGAATTTGTCTGTCAAAATCTAAATATTTGTACCTTATTTGACTCAGATATGATTTTCTAAGTTGATATTATGAATCTTTTGGTTTGTGATGTCGATGTTTCTCTCTGAAGTGTGAGGAACATCTCCAGATCATCACAAATAGAAAACGTGCCATTTCTCTGGAGCTCAGAGTTGTGTGACAGTGGTGACCTCTTCATCACGTTTGTTCTTACAGTGAGTCTGAAGGAGCAGGTTCAGGACTGAAGCCTGGAGGATGATTTTTAGACCGGTCACTCTTCATGGACACAGCGCTGGACTCTGAGGCTGTGGATCTGTGTGTGGACAGAAAACATCATGTGTTGTTACTTAGAAGACTTTGTTCCTGTCGGCTTAGATCAGTGTGACAAAGGCACATGTAACATGGCCCTTTGTATTGGATCAATAAGATGAAAAACAGCAGCAGCATGTCATGACTGTGGGCTGCCTCTCATGTCTTTATATTTCTCTACTCCACAGAAGTGACAGCTGTATGACATGTACACATCACATTTATACATTTTACACTTCAAACGTGGAAGAAATATATGAAAGAACCACTAAATATAAGTACAAGACGAGCACACAAACAATGTAGTTTCCAAATGTGAGCGTTCAGGGAGGAGTGAGACAGCAGGACTCTTTTACAGCAGAGAAAAGGATCCCACTGTTTGGAGAAAGTACATGTATTTCCTGGTGTTTAACATCATCTTGTTGGTGTATTCAGTTGGAGGGGTCGGCTGGAGAAGACTAAGGCTCACAGAGATGAGGGGCTACGAGAGGATGCTTCTAGCTGTAGGCGTGAAGGTGCATCAGCTCCTGGACGTCTTAAAGCCGATGGACGACTGCTATAATGTTTGCACCCCAGGAACTGTTCTTATGATACTGTTTATATTGGTCAAAATGCTTAGGAATGGAAATAAAGAAGAAAACAGTGAAAGACAAATGAGAGACTCACTGCGCCTCAGTGCTGCCCCCTGGAGCATCTTCTCTGATGAGACGTCCTGTTAACCGCTCACTTCCTGAAGCCATTTCCCCACTCGCTCAGCCTGGAGGAGAAACCACAGACAGACATGTTTCACTCTTTCCATTTAACTCTGCTCCATTTGAAACAGGCTTTAGTCACTTTAACACCACTTCTACTAAAGTGACAGTAGCTCTGGTCTCGACTTTAGGGCAAACTTGGTCAGGCCCAGTTCTAGTGAGTCTTAGTCGTGCTCATTTCCTCTTTCAGTCGCACTCTTTGATAAAGGTAAAACACCACACATATATGTTACACCCCTGTGAAGACCACAACTGTTTTCTGCACAAGTCAATCTCAAAGTCACTTCCACTCAAATAATAAAGTCAACTTGAAACCCCAAAGTGCGACTCACCTCGACTCAGACGACGCCTCAGCTCCAAAGTCTTTATCTCACGGCCGCTCCCCTCTGTGTTCAGGTCTGAACAGGTCAAAGTCGTGTTGGTCTAAACGGAGCGAGGCACCAATACGCGCGTCCTGCGCTGAAAGCCACGCCTCAGCCGAGCGTCACCGCGCGCGTCGCTTTACGGAAAGTCACGTGACCGACACAGTGGATGTTACGTATTGTATCACGTGTGTCACGTGTCATTGAGGCGCCACTAAATCAGGAAGTGTAACACAGATCGATCCGCTTGTTGCTACGACGCCGTTCGTCACTATGGAGCCTCCAAGAAAGAGAAAATATTCTTCCGTGTGGATCATTTTAAGGTGAGTTTATTCAATTCCCGTTTCCATGGCAAAGTCTTTTATATATATTTTGCCCCACAGGTGAAATGTCGTCTATGCTCAGCGGAGTTTTCCTCCGCAACTCGACACATGTCATCAGTGTTACGGCGTTATAGAGCTGCCATGAAAGAGAAGAAAATACACCAGGAAAGGACACTGGTGGATTAGTATTTTGTAATCAGTCACTAATTATTACAGAGCCTCATAGTATCTAAATCAAACACCTTTCCTTTTCACTTCAAGCTCCTTGTGAAGGAATTTTCTCGAAAGCTGGAGAAATTGTCTCCAAGAGGAGAAATCGTTTGAGGCCAAACATGCTTCAAAAACTTCTGTTTCTGAATAAAAATGTTTGAAAAAAAAAAGACTCAAATGTTACAAGCACAATGTATAAAAACGTTCACAAGCACTCATATGACACACAAAATGTTTCATTCATCATCAGAAGAACATTCACTCTAGTTTCTAGTTTCACTTTCTCACACAGAGATTATTGAACATAGGCCAGTTGTTCTGTCCACGTGTGGAAAAAGTCATATGTTGCACTTAGTTCTGCAAACTCATTACAGTGTTTCTTTTGTAGTAAAGCTGCAGTACATTTTTAAACCACGACATGGAGCCATACACATACCAACAGTGTGATTTAAGCTGTGTCCCAATTCATAAGGCTGCAGCCTTATGAATCTTTAAGTAATTGGACCTTCATTTCCTCTTCCTCACATAAGTAGGGTTGGAGTAGGAGAACACTTCATTCATTCATTATGTTTGATTCTCTTGAAATAATGCTCTTCTTTATCTCCTTACTGCGTTTTACAGCAATTTGTCTAACTTTAAATTTAAAGTTCTCCCATCTTTGTTTATAATTAAGTTCCAGTTGATGAAATATTTGATATGCTGTGTTTTTTATTTGTTCACAGAACAATTCATCAGTTAATAAGTTATTGTTTAGTTTCCAATATCCTCGTATATTACCACTGTTTGGTTTTGTAACTTCACTTTCTGATCAGTTAGAGGCTCATGCTCATGTAACACCTCTTTAACAAACTGCAGCCATTCATTCGATAATAACCACACATCAATTCTGGAACATAAAGTTCTGCTGAGATTACTCCAAATAAAGTCATTTATATTCGGGCTGTAAAATCTCCAGACGTCACTTAGTTGTAATTTGTCTATTGCAAAATCTGTGCTTTTAACTCTTGTTATAGGAGTATTTCTAGGAGGAATTCTATCAATTTGATCGTTTGGAGCGTCATTCCAGTCTCCTCCAAGTAAAACAAATGCATTATTATACTTTGATTGTAAATTTTCAATCTTCAGACATATTTGAGGAAACATTTGCTTTGCCAAAGTTGTGCTGCTGTAACCATAAACATTACAAAGAACAAAATAAGCTTTATCCAGGTTTATAACTAACATTAGCCATCTCCCATCTTCAGATTTTATAGATTCCAATACTTTGCCCTTTGGTTTGTTTTAGTAATATTGCGCCCCCTGCTGACTGATTGGAGCCATGACAAAAGTAACACAGATCACCCCACTGTGGTTTCCAGAATTTCATATCTCCTCTAAAGAATGTGTTTCCTGTATCAGCTGTGCACGTGCGGCGACACCGCTACAAAAATCTGCCGCTTTGCGCTGTACCAAGGTGAGTTCTAAGACCGTCACGAGAGTCAAACTGTTCTTGCTGCTCAGGTAAGTAAATCCAACTGCTGCGTTCTGTGAGTTTCAGGGCTTAAATCCAGCACCTGTCTCAGCAGCGAGCACGCCACTCCCCAGCTGCTGTCGCCATCTTGGCCAAACTTGTGGCATAAGGCTGCAGCCTCTGGAGGCTGGTTTTAAGGCCGCATACGTCACTTCCGGTAAACCAAGGCCTGTCCCATTTCATTTTATTTCATGCAGCCTTCAAACGCAGCCTTAAAACCGGCCTGGTTTCCATGGAGATCGGGCCGTGAACGAAGGCTACATCCGAGTATCCTTCACGGCCTCCAATATCCCAGCATGCACCGCGCAGCGGCTGTAATGTTCGAAAACAGCAAAAACACGGAGCGTAAAACACGGAGTGAAAAGCAGACATGTGAGTACACACTTTTAACTATTGGAAATCATCACTAACACAACGGTAAACTTAAAATACGGCCATAACTCCCACAAAACTGTCAAAAAGTTTGTTTTTAACTGCGTGAACTTTGGAGCTTTGAGCTAAAAGTTTGGCTAGTAATTTACAGCTAAGCAAGTCCGCTCACACTTTCATATTTGGACAGATTTCCATCAAACACTAATTTTTTTTTACTGTTAGGGGAAAAGACCATGGAGCGATTAAAGAGGAAGAAACGTTTTCACGGACAGGGGCAGCTCGGAGGTAAAAACACACATTATTTCATGCAGTATAATAATATTTACTTGTAAATCACGTAATATAAGCCTCCCACACATGCATTTCATTCTGGGAATACATTATATTGACACCTGTGTCTGTTCGGCCAGTCACATTTAATATAACAATGAGAAAACTGTTTGAAATGTTTTATATGAATTTTCTTTTCTCATCTGCAGCTTCCTGGATGAGGACACAACACACTTTGGATGTGAATGTACTTTGCTCTGTGGACCTCATTTTCCTGTAATAGTTGGTAGTTTTCCCGCTGTCTGCTGCTGTCCTGAATGTGTCCTAATAGTGATGTCTCCATGCAGTTTAGGTTCAGAATAAGTTTATCTGAACGTTTTTCACTGTGACATTTGATTCATGGTGAGATGTCCCAGTGATCTGATGTGTCTTTTAATAGTAACTATAACTACATGTACTATAAGAATGTACTATTGTACTGCAGTGAAGCAGTATTCAGTCTGATCATATTTGGCAAAGATAATTTGTTCATTTTGGATTAGCACCTGCGTCTGTAAAAAAAAAAGTTACACAATGGGAGACATGTTTTATTTATTTATTTATTATTAACCTATGAATGCATTGTGTGTGTGTGTGTGTGTCTGTGTGTGTGTCTCTGTGTGTGTGTGTGTCTGTGTGTGTCTGTGTGTGTGTCTGTGTGTGTGTCTGTGTGTGTGTGTCTGTGTGTGTGTGTGTGTCTGTGTGTGTGTGTGAGATGGTTTAATGTTTGACTCTTCATATTATGACAAAGTATTTCCAGAAGTTTATTTGATTGTTTAATAAACCATTTTTCCTCAAAGGAGAGTCTTTATAAAATGACTTAAATGCATTCCCTGTACACATGTAATTCCTTATCAATTTAAAAATACTTCATGCACATCTCATCACTGTTTTTGAAACTTTAAGGTAATTTAGCCTGTTTTAGATGTACTGGAGAAACAGCAATATTTTAGCCATAAAATGTGGATTAGAATGATTAGAATATCTTGTTGTTTGATGACCCGTGCGTAATCTTTGTTAATGATCTGTGTGTGTAATCTGCAGGTGCGTGTTGTTAGCATTAGCATTAGCAGGTCTCGGTTGCTGGGCGACAGGCGCGGCTCCGTGGGCTGGACCTGTCCCGACACGGCCATGCGGTCCACGGAGGTGTGTTCAGCACCTACACCTACACCTACACCTACAGGCTGCACCTACACCTACAACTACAGGCTGCACCTACACCTACAGGCTGCACCTACACCTACAACTACAGGCTGCACCTACACCTACAGGCTGCGCCTACACCTACAGGCTGCACCTCCGTATGTGTGTGTATGTGTCCGTGTGTGTATGTGTTTGTGTGTGTGTATGTGTGTGTATGTGTGTGTGTGTATGTATGTATGTATGTGTGTGTATGTGTGTGTGTATATGTGTGTATGTGTGTGTGTGTGTATGTATGTGTGTGTATGTGTGTGTGTATATGTGTGTATGTGTGTGTGTATGTATGTATGTGTATATGTGTGTGTGTGTATGTGTATGTGTGTGTGTATGTATGTGTATGTATGTGTGTGTATGTGTGTGTGTGTATGTATGTGTGTGTGTGTGTGTGTGTGTATGTATGTATGTATCTATCCATTCTATTTCCTGTTAGCAGTGTCAGTAACCCAAACTCCTCCTCCTCCGCTGCAGGTCCGTAGTGTCTGTTGTAGGTCCGTAGTGTTCGTTGCAGGTTCGTAGTGTCCGTTGCAGGTCCGTAGTGTCTGTTGCAGGTCTGTCGTGTCCGTTGCAGGTCCGTTGTGTCTGTTGCAGGTCCGTAGTGTCTGTTGCAGGTCCGTAGTGTCCGTTGCAGGTCCGTCGTGTCTGTTGCAGGCCCGTCGTGTCAGTTGCAGGTCTGTCGTGTCCGTTGCAGGTCCGTTGTGTCTGTTGCAGGTCCGTAGTGTCTGTTGCAGGTCCGTAGTGTCCGTTGCAGGTCCGTCGTGTCCGTTGCAGGTCCGTAGTGTCTGTTGCAGGTCCGTTGTGTCTGTTGCAGGTCCGTAGTGTCTGTTGCAGGTCCGTAGTGTCCGTTGCAGGTCCGTCGTGTCCGTTGCAGGTCCGTAGTGTTCGTTGCAGGTTCGTAGTGTCCGTTGCAGGTCCGTAGTGTCTGTTGCAGGTCCGTAGTGTCTGTTGCAGGTCCGTAGTGTCTGTTGCAGGTCTGTGTCTCCCTCTGGTGGACGCCCCCGGGAACAACACCACACACATTTGTCCACAAACACTTTTATTACAAACAAAAGGACGATATCAAAAACACAAACAGACGCTCACACTTCTGTCTCTCCGTCGCTCGTTTTTATCGCCGACGTCGCAGTTTATCGACGTGGACCCGATTTATCGAAGAATTCACACGTTCACACAGGAATGAGACAGAAAACATCTGGTTTGGTCGGCTGCAGTTTGGACAAAGGTTTTAAACGCCGTCGACATTTCAGACGGTTTTTTATTCACAAAGTAAATAAAAAAACTCCACTAAAACATTTTAATGACAGAAGGAAACGTTTTGAACATCTTAATTTCGTACATGTTGAAATAAAAATAACTCTGAGGAGGTTTTGGCACTTCTGACCTGCTGCTGCTGTGCCGGAGAGCAACACACTGAGACTACTGGAGCTTCAGGCAAGCATGAGGACTGAATCAGGACTGAACCAGAACTGAACGAGGACTAAACAAGGTCTAAATCAAGACTAAAGAAGGACTAAACCAGGACTAGACCAGGACTAAACCAGGACTAGACCAGGACTAAACCAGGACTAGGCCAGGACTAAACCAGGACTAGACCAGGACAAGACGAGGACTAGACCAGGACTAAACCAGGACTAGACCAGGACTAGACCAGGACTAAACCAGGACTAGACCAGGACTAGACCAGGACTAAACCAGGTCGAGAACGGGACTAAACCCGGACTAGACCGGGACTAGACCAGGACTAAACCAGGACGAGAACAGGACTAGACCAGGACTAAACCAGGACGAGAACAGGACTAGACCAGGACTAAACCAGGACTAAACCAGGACTAGACCAGGACTAGAACAGGACTAGACCAGGACTAAACCAGGACTGTAACAGGACTAGACCAGGACTAAACCAGGACTAGAACAGGACTAGAACAGGACTAAACCAGGACTAAACCAGGACTAAACCAGGACTAGACCAGGACTAAACCAGGACTAGAACAGGACTAGAACAGGACTAGAACAGGACTAGAACAGGACTAGAACAGGACTAAACCAGGACTAAACCAGGACTAGAACAGGACTAGAACAGGACTAGAACAGGACTAAACCAGGACTAAACCAGGACTAGAACAGGACTAGAACAGGACTAGAACAGGACTAGAACCAGGACTAAACCAGGACTAGAACCAGGACTAGAACCAGGACTAGAACAGGACTAGAACAGAACTAGACCAGGACTAGAACCAGGACTAGAACAGGACTAGAACAGGACTAGAACAGGACTAGAACAGGACTAGACCAGGACTAAACCAGGACTAGACCAGGACTAAACCAGGACTAGACCAGGACTAGACCAGGACTAAACCAGGACTAGACCAGGACTAAACCAGGAGTAGAACAGGACTAAACCAGGACTAGAACAGGACTAAACCAGGACTAGAACAGGACTAAACCAAGACTGAACCAGGACTAGAACAGGACTAAACCAGGACTAAACCAGGACTAGAACAGGACTAAACCAAGACTGAACCAGGACTAGAACAGGACTAAACCAGGACTAAACCAGGACTAGAACAGGACTAAACCAAGACTAAACCAGGACTAGAACAGGACTAAACCAGGACTAAACCAGGACTAAACCAGGACTAGACCAGGACTAAACCAGGACTAGACCAGGACTAAACCAGGACTAGACCAGGACTAGACCAGGACTAAACCAGGACTAAACCAGGACTAGACCAGGACTAAACCAGGACTAGACCAGGACTAGACCAGGACTAGACCAGGACTAGACCAGGACTAAACCAGGACGAGAACAGGACTAGACCAGGACAAAACCAGGACTAGACCAGTACTAAACCAGGACTAGAACAGGACTAAACCAGGACGAGAACAGGACTAAACCAGGACTAGAACAGGACTAAACCAGGACTACACCAGGACTAGACCAGGACTAGACCAGGACTAAACTAGGACTAAACTGGGACTAGACCAGGACTAGACCAGGACTAAACCAGGACTAAACCAGGACTAAACCAGGACTAGACCAGGACTAAACCAGGACTAAACCAGGACTAAACCAGGACTAAACCAGGACTAGACCAGGACTAAACCAGGACTAAACCAGGACTAAACCAGGACTAGACCAGGACTAAACCAGGACTAGACCAGGACTAAACCAGGACTAGAATAGGACTAAACCAGGACTAGAACAGGACTAAGCCAGGACTAGAAGAGGACTAAGCCAGGACTAGAACAGGACTAAAGTAGAACTAGACGAGAACTAAACCAGAACTAAACCAGGACTAAACCAGGACTAAACCAGGACGAGAACAGGACTAGACCAGGACTAGACCAGGACTAAACCAGGACTAGACCAGGACTAGACCAGGACTAAACCAGGACTAGACCAGGACTAGACTAGGACTAGAACAGGACTAGAACACGACTAAACCAGGACTAAACCAGGACTAGACCAGGACTAAACCAGGACGAGAACAGGACTAGACCAGGACTAGACCAGGACTAGACCAGGACTAGACCAGGACTAAACCAGGACTAAACCAGGACTAAACCAGGACTAAACCAGGACTAGACCAGGACTAGACCAGGACTAAACCAGGACTAAACCAGGACTAGACCAGGACTAAACCAGGACTAAACCAGGACTAGACCAGGACTAAACCAGGACTAGACCAGGACTAAACCAGGACTAGACCAGGACTAAACCAGGACTAGACCAGGACTAAACCAGGACTAAACCAGGACTAGACCAGGACTAAACCAGGACTAGACCAGGACTAAACCAGGACTAGACCAGGACTAAACCAGGACTAAACCAGGACTAGACCAGGACTAAACCAGGACTAGACCAGGACTAAACCAGGACTAGACCAGGACTAAACCAGGACTAAACCAGGACTAGACCAGGACTAAACCAGGACTAAACCAGGACTAGACCAGGACTAAACCAGGACTAGACCAGGACTAAACCAGGACTAGACCAGGACTAAACCAGGACTAAACCAGGACTAGACCAGGACTAAACCAGGACTAGACCAGGACTAAACCAGGACTAGACCAGGACTAAACCAGGACTAAACCAGGACTAAACCAGGACTAGACCAGGACTAGACCAGGACTAAACCAGGACTAAACCAGGACTAGACCAGGACTAGACCAGGACTAAACCAGGGCGAGAACAGGACTAAACCAGGACTAAACCAGGACTAGACCAGGACTAAACCAGGACTAGAACAGGACTAAACCAGGACGAGAACAGGACTAAACCAGGACTATAACAGGACTAAACCAGGACTAAACCAGGACTAGACCAGGACTAAACCAGGACTAAACCAGGACTACAGCAGGACTAAACCAGGACTAGACCAGGACTAAACCAGGACTAAACTAGGACTAGACCAGGACTAAACCAGGACTAGACCAGGACTAAACCAGGACTACAGCAGGACTAAACCAGGACTACAGCAGGACTAAACCAGGACTAGACCAGGACTAAACCAGGACTAGACCAGGACTAGACCAGGACTAAACCAGGACTAGACCAGGACTAAACCAGGACTAGACCAGGACTAAACCAGGACTAGACCAGGACTAGACCAGGACTAAACCAGGACTAGACCAGGACTAAACCAGGACTAGAACAGGACTAAACCAAGACTAAACCAGGACTACAACAGGACTACAACAGGACTACAACAGGACTACAACAGGACTAGACCAGGACTAAACCAGGACTACAACAGGACTAAACCAGGGCTAAACCAAGACTAAACCAGGACTAGACCAGGACTACAACAGGACTAGACCAGGACTAAACCAGACCTAAACCAAGAATAGACCAGGACTAAACCAGGACTAGATCAGGACTACAACAGGACTACAACAAGACTAAACCAAGATTAGATCAGGATTAAACCAGGAGTACACCAGGACTAGACCAGGACTAAACCAGGACTAGAACAGGACTAGAACAGGACTAAACCAGGACTAAACCAGGACTAAACCAGGACTAAACCAGGACTAGAACAGGACTAAACCAGGGCTAGAACAGGACTAAAACAAGACAAGACCAGGACTAAACCAGGACTAAACCAGGACTAGAACAGGACTAAACCAGGACTAAGCCAGGAGTAAACCAGGACTAGACCAGGACTGAACTAGAACTGAACCAGGACTAAACCAGGACTAGACCAGGACTAGAACAGGACTAAACCAGGACCAGAACAAGACTAAACCAGGACTAGAACAGGACTACACCAGGACTAGACCAGGACTAGACCAGGACTAAACCAGGACTAGACCAGGACTAAACCAGGACTAAACCAGGACTAGAACAGGACTAGAACAGGACTAAACCAGGACTAGAACAGGACTAAACCAGGACTAAACCAGGACTAAACCAGGACTAAACCAGGACTAAACCAGGACTAAAGCAGGACTAAAGCAGGACTAGACCAGGACTAAACCAGGACTAAACCAGGACTAGACCAGGACTAAACCAGGACTAGACCAGGACTAAACCAGGACTAGACCAGGACTAGACCAGGACTAAACCAGGACTAAACCAGGACTAGACCAGGACTAAACCAGGACTAGACCAGGACTAAACCAGGACTAGACCAGGACTAGACCAGGACTAGACCAGTACTAGACCAGGACTAGACCTGGACTAGACCAGGACTAGACCAGGACTGAACAAGGACTAGAACAAGACTAAACCAGGACGAGAACAGGACTAAAACAGGACTAGAGCAGGAATAAACCAGGACTAGACCAGGACTAATGCAGGACTAGAACAGGACTAGAACAGGATTAAACCAGGACGAGAACAGGACTAGACCAGGACTAAACCAGGACTAAACCAGGACTAAACCAGGACTAGACCAGGACTAAACCAGGACTAAACCAGGACTAAACCAGGACTAAACCAGGACTAGACCAGGACTAAACCAGGACTAAACCAGGACTAAACCAGGACTAGACCAGGACTAAACCAGGACTAGAACAGGATTAAACCAGGACTAGAACAGGACTAAACCAAGACTAGAACAGGACTAAACCAGGACTAGAACAGGACTAAACCAGGACTAGAACAGGACTAGAGCAGGACTAAAACAGGACTAGACCAGGACTAAACCAGGACTAGACCAGGACTTAACCAGGACTAGACCAGGACTAAACCAGTACTAGACCAGGACTAAACCAGGACTAGACCAGGACTAAACCAGGACTAAACCAGGACTAGACCAGGGCTAGACCAGGACTAGAACAGGACTAGAACACGACTAAACCAGGACTAAACCAGGACTAGACCAGGACTAGACCAGGACTAAACCAGGACGAGAACAGGACTAGAACAGGACTAAACCAGGACTAAACCAGGACTAGACCAGGACTAAACCAGGACTAGACCAGGACTAGACCAGGACTAAACCAGGACTAAACCAGGACTAGACCAGGACTAAACCAGGACTAAACCAGGACTAGACCAGGACTAAACCAGGACTAGACCAGGACTAAACCAGGACTAGACCAGGACTAAACCAGGACTAGACCAGGACTAAACCAGGACTAAACCAGGACTAGACCAGGACTAAACCAGGACTAGACCAGGACTAAACCAGGACTAGACCAGGACTAAACCAGGACTAAACCAGGACTAGACCAGGACTAAACCAGGACTAGACCAGGACTAAACCAGGACTAGACCAGGACTAAACCAGGACTAGACCAGGACTAAACCAGGACTAAACCAGGACTAGACCAGGACTAAACCAGGACTAAACCAGGACTAGACCAGGACTAAACCAGGACTAGACCAGGACTAAACCAGGACTAGACCAGGACTAAACCAGGACTAAACCAGGACTAGACCAGGACTAAACCAGGACTAGACCAGGACTAAACCAGGACTAGACCAGGACTAAACCAGGACTAAACCAGGACTAAACCAGGACTAGACCAGGACTAGACCAGGACTAAACCAGGACTAAACCAGGACTAGACCAGGACTAGACCAGGACTGAACCAGGACTAGAACAGGACTAGACCAGGACTAAACCAGGACTAGACCAGGACTAAACCAGGACTAGAACAGGACTAAACCAGGACTAGAACAGGACTAAACCAGGACTAGAACAGGACTAAACCAGGACTAGACCAGGACTAAACCAGGACTAAACCAGGACTAAACCAGGACTAAACCAGGACTAAACCAGGACTAGACCAGGACTAAACCAGGACTAAACCAGGACTAAACCAGGACTAGACCAGGACTAAACCAGGACTAGACCAGGACTAAACCAGGACTAGACCAGGACTAAACCAGGACTAGACCAGGACTAAACCAGGACTAGACCAGGACTAGACCATGACTAGACCAGGACTAGACCAGGACTAAACCAGGACTAGACCAGGACTAAACAGGACTAGACCAGGACTAAACCTGAACTAGACCTGGACTAGACCAGGACTAGACCAGGACTAGACCAGGACTAGACCTGGACTAGACCTGGACTAAACCAGGACTAAACCAGGACTAGACCAGGACTAAACCAGGACTAAACCAGGAACAGGACTAAACCAGGACTAAACCAGGACTAGACCAGGACTAAACCTTGACTAGAACAGGTCTATAACTTGACTATACCTGGACTAGAACAGGAATATACCAGGACTAAACCAGGACTATACCAGGACTAGACCAGGACTAAACCAGGACTAAAACAGGACTAGAACAGGACTAGACCAGGACTAAGCCAGGACGGACTAGAACAGGACTAAACCAGGACTAAACCAGGGCTAAACCAGGACTAGAACAGGACTAAACCAGGACTAAACCAGGGCTAAACCAGGACTAGAACAGGACCAAACCAGGACTAGAACAGGACTAAACCAGAACTAAACCAGGACCAAACCAGGACTAAACCAGGACTAGAACAGGACTAGAACAGGAACAAACCAGAACTAAACCAGGACCAAACCAGGACTAAACCAGGACTAGCACAGGACTAGAACAGGACTAGAACAGGACTAAACCAGGACTAAACCAGGACTAAACCAGGACTAGAACAGGACTAAACCAGGACTAAACCAGGACTAGAACAGGACTAAACCAGGACTAAACCAGGACTAGAACAGGACTAAACCAGGACTAAACCAGGACTAGAACAGGACTAAACCAGGACTAGAACAGGACTAGAACAGGACTAAACCAGGACTAGATCAGGACTAGATCAGGACTAAACCAGGACTAGAACAGGACTAAAACAGGACTAAAACAGGACTAAACCAGGACTAAACCAGGACTAAACCAGGACTAGAACAGGACTAAACCAGGACTAGAACAGGACTAAACCAGGACTAGAACAGGACTAGACCAGGACTAAACCAGGACTAAATCAGGACTAAACCAGGACTAAACCAGGACTAAACCAGGACTAAAACAGGACTAAACCAGGACTAAACCAGGACTAGAACAGGACTAGAACAGGACTAAACCAGGACTAGAACAGGACTAAACCAGAGCTAAACCAGGACTGAACCAGGACTAAACCAGGATTAGAATAGGACTAGAACAGGACTAAACCAGAGCTAAACCAGGACTAAACCAGGACTAAACCAGGACTAAACCAGGACTAGAACAGGACTAAACCAGGACTAAACCAGGACTAAACCAAGACTAAACCAGGACTAGAACAGGACTAAACCAAGACTAAACCAGGACTAGAACAGGACTAAACCAGGACTAAACCAGGACTAAACCAGGACTAGACCAGGACTAGACCAGGACTAGACCAGGACTAGACCAGGACTAGACCAGGACTAAACCAGGACTAAACCAGGACTAAACCAGGACTAAACCAGGACTAGAACAGGACTAAACCAGGACTAGAACAGGACTAAACCAGGACTAGAACAGGACTAGAACAGGACTAAACCAGGACTAGAACAGGACTAAACCAGGACTAAACTAGGACTATAACAGGACTAAAGCAGGACTAAACCAGGACTAAACCAGGACTATACCAGGACTATACCAGGACTAGACCAGGACTAAACCAGGACTTAACCAGGACTGAACCAGGACTAGAACAGGACTAAACCAGGACTAGACCAGGACTAAACCAGGACTAGACCAGGACTAGACCAGGACTAAACCAGAACTAAACCCGGACTAAACCCGGACTAAAACAGGGCTAGAACAGGACTAAACCAGGACTAAAACAGGGCTAGAACAGGACTAAACCAGGACTAGACCAGGGCTAAACCAGGACTAGACCAGGACTAAACCAGGACTAAACTGGGACTAGAACAGGACTAAACCAGGACTAAACTGGGACTAGAACAGGACTAAACCAGGACTAAACCAGGACTAGAACAGGACTAGAACAGGACTAAACCAGGACTAAACCAGGACTAAACCAGGACTAAACCAGGACTAAACCAGGACTAGAACAGGACTAAACCAGGACTAAACCAGGACTAAACCAGGACTAAACCAGGACTAGAACAGGACTAAACCAGGACTAGAACAGGACTAAACAGGACTAAACCAGGACTAAACCAGGACTAGACCAGGACTAGACCAGGACTAGACCAGGACTAGACCAGGACTAAACAGGACTAAACCAGGACTAAACCAGGACTAAACCAGGACTAGAACAGGACTAAACCAGGACTAGAACAGGACTAGAACAGGACTAAACCAGGACTAGAACAGGACTAAACCAGGACTAGAACAGGACTAAACCAGGACTAAACCAGGACTAAACCAGGACTAGACCAGGACTAGACCAGGACTAAACCAGGACTAAACCAGGACTAAACCAGGACTAAATGAGGACTAAACAAGGACTAAACCAGGACTAAACCAGGACTAGACCAGGACTAGACTAGGACTAAACCAGGACTAAACCAGGACTAAACCATAACTAAACAGGACTAAACCAGGACTAGACCAGGACTAGACTAGTACTAAACCAAGACTAAACCAGGACAAAACAAGGACTAAACCAGGACTAGAACACGACTAAACCAGGACTAAACCAGGACTAGACCAGGACTAAACCAGGACGAGAACAGGACTATAACAGGACTAAACCAGGACTAAACCAGGTCTAAACCTAAGGACTAGACCAGGACTAGACCAGGACTAGACCAGGACTAGACCAGGACTAGACCAGGACTCGACCAGGACTCGAACGGGACTCGAACGGGACTCGAACGGGACTAGACCGGACTAGACCGGGACTAGAACGGGACTAGAACGGGACTACATCAGGACTAGAACTGGACTAGTATAGAACCAAACCAAGTCTAGATTTGGATTAAACCAGGACTAAGCAGGTCTACAACAGGACTAGAACTGGACTAGAACTAGACTAGAACTGGACTAGAACTGGACTAGAACTGGACTAGAACTGGACTAGAACTGGACTAGAACTGGACTAGTGTAGGACCAAACCAAGGACTAAACCGGGACTACATCAGGACTAGAACTGGACTAGTGTAGGACCAAACCAAGGACTAAACCGGGACTACATCAGGACTAGAACTGGACTAGTGTAGGACCAAACCAAGGACTAAACCGGGACTCCATCAGGACTAGAACTGGACTAGTGTAGGACCAAACCAAAGACTAAACCGGGACTACATCAGGACTAGAACTGGACTAGTGTAGGACCAAACCAAGGACTAAACCGGGACTACATCAGGACTAGAACTGGACTAGTGTAGGACCAAACCAAGGACTAAACCGGGACTACATCAGGACTAGAACTGGACTAGTGTAGGACCAAACCAAAGACTAAACCGGGACTACGTCAGGACTAGAACTGGACTAGTGTAGGACCAAACCAAGGACTAAACCGGGACTACATCAGGACTAGAACTGGACTAGTGTAGGACCAAACCAAAGACTAAACCGGGACTACATCAGGACTAGAACTGGACTAGTGTAGGACCAAACCAAGGACTAAACCGGGACTACATCAGGACTAGAACTGGACTAGTGTAGGACCAAACCAAAGACTAAACCGGGACTACATCAGGACTAGAACTGGACTAGTGTAGGACCAAACCAAAGACTAAACCGGGACTACATCAGGACTAGAACTGGACTAGTGTAGGACCAAACCAAGGACTAAACCGGGACTACATCAGGACTAGAACTGGACTAGTGTAGGACCAAACCAAGGACTAAACCGGGACTACATCAGGACTAGAACTGGACTAGTGTAGGACCAAACTAAATCTACAAAAGGACTAAACCAGATCGAGACCAGGACCATTGACTGGGATTAAACAGGGACTAAAGCCAGAACTAAACCAAGACTAGACCAGGACTAGACCAGGACTAGACCAGGACTAATGCAAGTCTTCATCGGGACCTAACTGGACCCAAACCAGGACCAAACCAGTCTTAGACCAGGACTGAACCAGGTCTTTATGTTATAAAGTGTAAAAACTGCAGCCGCTCAAACCAGGAGAGAGAAAAGTTCCGTAATGTCACAGTCAGATCTCCACGTCGCTCTCTTTGTCGTTGTCATGGTCACCGTCGTAAAACTCGTTGGCCGCCTCAGGTCTGCGGAGAGGAGGAGGAGAAGGTCAAAAAAAGAAAGAGGAAAAGAAAAGGAGAAAGAAAGAAAAAGTGAGAAAAAAAGAGAAGAGAGAAAAGGAGAGAAAATGAGCGAGAGAGAAGAAAAGAGAGGAGAAAGAGGGAAAGAGAGAGAGAAAATGAGTGAGAAAGAGAAAGTGTGTAAGAAAGAAAAGACAGAAAAAACAGAGGAGAAAGAGTGAGAAAGGAAAGAAACTGAGCAAGAAAGGAAGAGAAAGGAGGAAAGAGAGAAAAGGAGAGAAAATGAGCGAGAGAAAGAAACGGAGAAATAGAAGAAAAGAGAAAAAGGAGAGAGAAAATGAGCGAGAGAAAGAGAAACAGAGAAAGAGAAGAAAAGAGAAAAAAGGAGAGAGAAAATGAGTGAGAAAGAGAAAGTGTGTGAGAAAGAAAAGACAGAAAAAACAGAGAAAGAGTGAGAAAGGAAAGAAACTGAGCAAGAAAGGAAGAGAAAGGAGGAAAGAGAGAAAAGGAGAGAAAATGAGCGAGAGAAAGAAACAGAGAAAGAGAAGAAAAGAGAAAAAAGGAGAGAGAAAATGAGTGAGAAAGTGTGAAAGAAAGAAAAGAAAGAGAAAAAGACAGAAAAAACAGAGGAGAAAGAGTGAGAAAGGAAAGAAACTGAGCAAGAAAGGAAGAGAAAGGAGGAAAGAGAGAAAAGGAGAGAAAATGAGCAAGAGAAAGAAACAGAGAAAGAGAAGAAAAGAGTAAAAAGGAGAGAAAATGAGTGAGAAAGTGTGAAAGAAAGAAAAGAAAGAAAATGAGCAAGAGAGAAAGGAAGACAAAGAAAGAGGAGAAAGAGAAAGGGGAGAAAGAGTGAGAAAGAGAAAGAGTGAGAAAGGAAAGAAACTGAGCAAGAAAGGAAGAGAAAGGAGGAAAGAGAAAAGCAGAGAGAAAATGAGCGAGAGAAAGAAACAGAGAGAAAGAGAAGAAAAGAGAGAAGAAAGAGTGAGAAAGGAAAGAGAGAAAAGAAAAAAGAAAAGGAGCGAGAGAAAAAGAAAGAAGGAAAGACAGAGAAGAGAGAGAGAGAAAAGGAGAGCGTGAAAGAAAGAGAGAAGAAGTAAACAGAGGAGAAGGTCAGAGGTAGAGACGGGCATTCGATTAAATTTTCTTAATCACGTCAGGAAAATAAACGATCGATTATCGATGAATCATGAAGGTTTTTCTCTTAAAATGACCCTGATTATTGTTCCTCCTGTGCATAAAGTGCAGTTTAAACATGTAAAGCTCCTGAGTCCAGAGCCGCATCAGTGTGAGGTCAGAATGAGTTTAATGCAGATTTAAACATTTGTGTTTTACACAAACTAAACTGAAAACCTCACGGCTCATTTGCATAAACTGTAAGAGCTGAAAAAAGCAGCTCTTTCCTTGTGCTGCTGCTTCAGCTTCTGTGGGACTAAAGGACTCGACTCAGGGAATATGAGTGTTCTCCCTGTGACTCAGTGAATATGAGTGTTCTCCCTGTGACTCAGTGAATATGAGTGTTCTCCCTGTGACTCAGTAAATGAGTGTTCTCCCTGTGACTCAGTGAATGAGTGTTCTCCCTGTGACTCAGTGAATGAGTGTTCTCCCTGTGACTCAGTGAATATGAGTGTTCTCTCTGACTCAGTGAATATGAGTGTTCTCTATGACTCAGTGAATATGAGTGTTCTCCCTGTGACTCAGTGAATATGAGTGTTCTCCCTGTGACTCAGTGAATATGAGTGTTCTCCCTGTGACTCAGTGAATGAGTGTTCTCTATGACTCAGTGAATATGAGTGTTCTCTATGACTCAGTGAATATGAGTGTTCTCCCTGTGACTCAGTGAATATGAGTGTTCTCCGTGACTCAGTGAATATGAGTGTTCTCCCTGTGACTCAGTGAATATGAGTGTTCTCCCTGTGACTCAGTGAATATGAGTGTTCTCTATGACTCAGTGAATATGAGTGTTCTCCCTGTGACTCAGTGAATATGAGTGTTCTCCCTGTGACTCAGTGAATATGAGTGTTCCCCCTGTGACTCAGTGAATATGAGTGTTCTCCCTGTGACTCAGTGAATATGAGTGTTCTCTATGACTCAGTGAATATGAGTGTTCTCCCTGTGACTCAGTGAATATGAGTGTTCTCCCTGTGACTCAGTGAATATGAGTGTTCTCCCTGTGACTCAGTGAATATGAGTGTTCTCCCTGTGACTTAGTGAATATAAGTGTTCTCCCTGTGACTCAGTGAATATAAGTGTTCTCCCTGTGACTCAGTGAATATGAGTGTTCTCCCTGTGACTCAGTGAATATGAGTGTTCTCTATGACTCAGTGAATATGAGTGTTCTCCCTGTGACTCAGTGAATATGAGTGTTCTCTATGACTCAGTGAATATGAGTGTTCTCCCTGTGACTCAGTGAATATGAGTGTTCTCCCTGTGACTCAGTGGATATGAGTGTTCTCCCTGTGACTCAGTGAATATGAGTGTTCTCCCTGTGACTCAGTGAATATGAGTGTTCTCCCTGTGACTCAGTGAATATGAGTGTTCTCCCTGTGACTCAGTGAATGAGTGTTCTCCCTGTGACTCAGTGAATGAGTGTTCTCCCTGTGACTCAGTGAATATGAGTGTTCTCCCTGTGACTCAGTGAATATGAGTGTTCTCTCTGTAACTCAGTGAATATGAGTGTTCTCCCTGTGACTCAGTGAATACGAGTGTTCTCCCTGTGACTCAGTGAATATGAGTGTTCTCCCTGTGACTCAGTGAATATGAGTGTTCTCCCTGTGACTCAGTGAATGAGTGTTCTCCCTGTGACTCAGTGAATGAGTGTTCTCCCTGTGACTCAGTGAATATGAGTGTTCTCTCTGACTCAGTGAATATGAGTGTTCTCCCTGTGACTCAGTGAATATGAGTGTTCTCCCTGTGACTCAGTGAATATGAGTGTTCTCCCTGTGACTCAGTGAATATGAGTGTTCTCCCTGTGACTCAGTGAATATGAGTGTTCTCCCTGTGACTCAGTGAATATGAGTGTTCTCCCTGTGACTCAGTGAATATGAGTGTTCTCCCTGTGACTCAGTGAATATGAGTGTTCTCCCTGTGACTCAGTGAATATGAGTGTTCTCCCTGTGACTCAAGTGAATATGAGTGTTCTCTCTGTGACTCAGTGAATATGAGTGTTCTCCCTGTGACTCAGTGAATATGAGTGTTCTCTCTGTGACTCAGTGAATATGAGTGTTCTCCCTGTGACTCAGTGAATATGAGTGTTCTCCCTGTGACTCAGTGAATATGAGTGTTCTCTCTGTGACTCAGTGAATATGAGTGTTCTCTCTATGACTCAGTAAATATGAGTGTTCTCTCTGTGACTCAGTGAATATGAGTGTTCTCCCTGTGACTCAGTGAATATGAGTGTTCTTCCTGTGACTCAGTGAATATGAGTGTTCTCCCTGTGACTCAGTGAATATGAGTGTTCTTCCTGTGACTCAGAGAATATGAGTGTTCTCCCTGTGACTCAGAGAATATGAGTGTTCTCCCTGTGACTCAGTGAATATGAGTGTTCTCTCTGTGACTCAGTGAATATGAGTGTTCTCCCTGTGACTCAGTGAATATGAGTGTTCTCTCTGTGACTCAGTGAATATGAGTGTTCTCCCTGTGACTCAGTGAATATGAGTGTTCTTCCTGTGACTCAGTGAATACGAGTGTTCTTCCTGTGACTCAGTGAATATGAGTGTTCTCTCTGTGACTCAGTGAATATGAGTGTTCTCCCTGTGACTCAGTGAATATGAGTGTTCTCTCTGTGACTCAGTGAATATGAGTGTTCTCTCTGTGACTCAGTGAATATGAGTGTTCTCCCTGTGACTCAGTGAATATGAGTGTTCGTCCTGTGACTCAGTGAATATGAGTGTTCTTCCTGTGACTCAGTGAATATGAGTGTTCTCTCTGTGACTCAGTGAATATGAGTGTTCTCCCTGTGACAGAGGATGTTCTGCTGATGCTGAGTCTGTTCTGTGCGTATGTCGCGTTGCAGATGCTGCGTAAACATGTGAAACCGGGAAAAACCCGATCATACCCGGGACACTGATGTGCAGGTAAACGCACTCTGAGGAATATAGGGATCTCCAAGGAGCCAGAGCCAAGACGTGGGACTGTGAGGCTCCAGAGTTTGTGCTCAGGCCTCGACTCCTCAGGCTACGTTACACAGACACTGACATTCAGTTTGGCCATTAAAATGAACCTAATCCACCAAAGTCTTAGTGATCAATTATCGATTAATCGACTAATCAGCCCGACCCTAGTCAGAGGAGGAGCAGATGGAGCAGATGAAGCAGATGGAGGAGCAGATGGAGAAGAGAAGGAGCAGATGGAGAAGAGGAGAAAGCAGATGGAGGAGCAGATGGAGAAGAGGAGGAGCAGATGGAGGAGCAGATGGAGAAGAGGAGGAGCAGATGGAGGAGCAGATGGAGAAGAGGAGGAGCAGATGGAGAAGAGGAGGAGCAGATGGAGAAGAGGAGAAAGCAGATGGAGGAGCAGATGGAGAAGAGGAGGAGCAGATGGAGGAGCAGATGGAGCAGATGAAGGAGCAGATAGAGAAGAGAAGGAGCAGATGGAGGAGCAGATGGAGAAGAGGAGAAAGCAGATGGAGGAGCAGATGAGGCAGAGGAGGAGCAGATGGAGGAGCAGATGGAGAAGAGGAGGAGCAGATGGAGGAGCAGGAGGAGCAGATGGAGAAGAGGAGGAGCAGATGGAGAAGAGGAGGAGCAGATGGAGCAGATGGAGGAGGAGCAGGTACCTGGTGTAGTTGTCGTCTCCCCCTCGCTCCTCCGGGTCGGGCTCGTCGCTCCGGTCGTAGCTCAGCATGTCGGAGGGAACGTCGTGGATCTGAACGGACGGAGCGTGATTCAGCATCTTCAGGTTCTCGAAGACCGTCTGACGGATCTGCTCCAGGTACTGAAGAGGAAGAGGAGGAAGAGGAGGAGGCCGTGAGGAGTGAAGATGTTAAATAAATAAAAAATGATCTGAGGTGGAGCTGCACCTGTCTGGAGTTCTGATTCTCTATCCTGGTGCTGACGTCGGGGTGAAGCGTGAAGTCTGGAGCAAAGTACTCAAAATATTCTGGAAAAACACACACGGAAAATCAGAGAAAACCTGGAATTCTGAACTATCCCAGTTTGAGGAGTCACCAAAAAGAGGGAAAAAATATTCTAATAACATGTGCAGACTGAAGACCTCAGGGCAATTTTAGTACATTTCTCCTCGCCTGGATTTTTTTTCTTAATTTTGCTTTTAAAACTGCCCCTTTTACCCCTAATGAAGTGTTCTACCTCCTTTTGTTCAGTCCAACCTGTTATTTCACAATCTGCTGCTGTAGTTGTGTCATGAGGCTGTGAGAAAAGCTACAGGACCAGAAATAGAGATGAAAAATTGAAAATAAAATTCCCACTCTTTTACACACACACAGCAAACATGTAGAAACAACTTTTTGGACATAAAAAAATGCTTAATTTAGGGCCTTAGCTACATTTCCAGGGTGGAAATTACATTTGGATTTGTTCATTTGGACTGAAATAAACCTTTAAATAAAAATAGAAAGAGATGCACAATTACACACACCAAGATGTGTAATTTTCCGTGTGTGTGAGAATTAACTCCACTTAGAGCGACTTTTTCCCTCGTTATAAACACACACAGTCAGAGGAGTCGACCATCTTGACTCACTTCACTCTTTGGCAAAGTTTGGCTCGATCAAAATGGACGGAGCGCATGAGTTTGGGGAAAACAAAGTTCCTATTGGACACTCGTTTTGCTCACGTCATCACACAGCGTGAGTGTGACGTAGGATAAAGCCGCAGAAATGTACGGAAACCTCTATGTCTGCACTTTCAGAGGGGAAAAGGACGTTTCTGTCTTTTACCGTTACAAAGTTCTGCGGTTACAGAAAACAGATTCCTCGGAGTCGTGTACGATGTCGTAGAGTCTTCGAGGGTTAACAGTAAAAAATAGAAATACTTCGTCGCTCCAAATTCACCGGCCCCCAAATACAAACACCTCCACGCTCATTTACATAGAAACAATTGATGTGTTTGGTTAGAAACGTCACGGTCTGAACCTCACAGTACGATTTTACTGTTGTGCCGTGGAAAACCTCACGATATGGTGGGGAGTACGAGACTTTGGTCCTTTTCCCTCTAAAAATGCTTCACAGACTTAATCCACAGAATGAAGATGTAAAAGTGCTTAGAACAGTTATTTCTTCATGTCGTCTGCACTGAAACAGAGCAAAGGTTCATGGTCTATGTAGTTCCCTCTGTTTTTTTAGCTATTTCTGCATCAGAACTATTCATTTACTGTATTTTCTGAACAATAAGTCACTCTGGAGTATAAGTCGCACCAGCCAAAAAATGCACAATGACGAAATAAACATATATAAGTCACACTAGACGATAAGTCGCATTTTTTGGGGGGAAATTTATTTGATCAAATCGGAGACCAAGAACAGTTCTTCACAAAACTAGAGCAGAAAGAACAGAACAAGTTTAACCGAACTCACTGCAAATCACTAAATCCACTGAACTCTTCATCCTCGGTGTCACTTCTGAGTACCGTATTTTTCGGACTATAAGTCACTTTTTTCATGGTTTAGGTGTTTCCTGCGACTTATCCTCAGGTGCGACTTATATATGAAATATTTCAGTTCATCTAAACGTAAATGTAACATGGGCGAGGCACAAACCTGAGGCACCGACTGAATATATTAAAAGTCCTTTATGCATTGAAGGAGCCGACGCGTTTCCACCAGCGAGATATAATTTCACATGTTGGTGATTTTCACACTGAGGCCACAGGGGGCGCTCTCTGTACCAGTATCTGCTCCTCAGTCTCCTCCTCCTGCTCCACTGTCACTTCACCTGCAGCACCTCACACCTGTTTGCTCAGGTAAATCCAGGTGGAGACTTTTTTGTCCAGTGAATCTGGTCCTTTCATCAGCACCAGATGTTTTTTATCTCTATCTGTAAATGAGCCGTGCGGGTTTGGGTTTAGTTTGTGTAAAACTTAAACCAATGAGCACAAACACATTATTACTTACGGTAAATACTGAGCGGAGAACAGGAAGTGTCTGCAGAGCGATGGTAGAGAGGAACAATCGAGCAGCAGAAAGAAAGTTTGAAGTGAGAGAAACTTGTGTTTGATGGAGAAAAGTGGAGGAAACTCGAACTGAAATGAAGAAAACAAAAGCTCATCGCGGCTTAAAGCTGAATTTATCTGGAGCTGGTGGAGTCGCTCAGAAGTGACACGAGGATGAAGAGTTCAGTGGATTTAGTGATTTGCAGTGAGATGCAGAGTTCGGTTAAACTTGTTCTGTTGTTTCTGCTCCAGTTTTGTGAAGAACTGTTCATATGTGACGTGAACAAACCAGACACATGTTCAGCCTGTTCTGCTCTGTTCTCCTGTATTTCCTTTAAGATCAAAGGGAGTCTGATTTGAGCAAATAAATCCCCCCCAAAAAATGCGACATATGGTCCAGTGCGACTTATATATGTTTATTTCTTCTTCATTGTGCATTTTTTGGCTGGTGCGATTTATACTCCGGAAAATACAGTAAAAGAACAGTTCTGATGCAGAAATAGCTAAAAAAAAAAAAAAAAAGAGCGAACTACATAGACCAGGGGTCTCAGACTCGCGGCCCGGGGGCCAAGTGCGGCCCGCAGTACAATATTTTGTGGCCCTCCTGTGGGCTCACCACCTGCAGAGGGGTTCATAGGGGGGGTCAGGTGCTATGAGGATTGGGCAGCACGCTGCCCCCACGACCCAGCCCGCACCTTAATATGAAAGTATAATATTAGTGTGGCCCGCGGAGAAAGTGGACCTGCGAAGGGCCAATCAGCAGCTCCCGCGCGCCGTCCCTGGTCGGGGCTAAGCTACACCAGCTTCGCGCACTTCACGCTAGCAACAACAGCACGGCGGGTAATGAACAGTCAGACAGCAGTCGCCTTTGCGCTTGCCATCTATCGTACTTTCTACCACAAATGTCATGATCGAGTGCAAAAAGAACGGTGACTGTTACCTGGCTGTTTATCGTCTACGCCGCTGTTACAGATAGAAGCGTGTGATGGAGCACCTGTAGCTGCCCTGACGTTCCCCGACCGGAGCCTCTGGCTCTGGCTCGGGAGCGTGGCAGAGCGCTCTTAAGGTGCGCTCCGTCACAAAGCGTTAAGACGTTCTCTGTGCGCAATTAGCTAGATAAACACTTGTTTGAAACGTGAAACAAGAGCGCCACTAAGCGGAATCAATTAGATTTGGTCATATCCCAGTCATGTCTTCATCAAAGCCTGCAGTGAAGAGAAAGGTTGGTGACGAGCACAGACAATTTCAAGAAAAGTGGGAGACGCAGTATTTCTTTGTTGAGCACAGGGGCATCTCCACATGTCTTATTTGCACAGAGAAAGTTGCAGTGCACAAAGAATACAACGTTAAACGCCATTATTCAACTAAACATGCTGAGGAATGTGCAAAATACCAGGGGGATGAGAGAGCCAAGCGGGTCGCCAGTCTTAAAGCAGGTCTACTGAGGCAACAAGATTTCTTCAAGAAAGTAACCGAAGAGAATATTGCAGCAGTCGAAGCTACATGGTTAGTGAGTCTCTGGCAGCAAGGAGTAGGCAAGAGAAGCCATGTTCAGAAGAACCGTTCATGATTTTCACTCAATGTTCCACTCATGTTCAGGACACTTCATGTTCAGAAGAAATCATTAAAACTGTTAATGACATTTGAGGACTTTTTTTTAAACTTTTTTTTGTGGAATCCCTTATGCGGCCCACCCTCACCCAGACTCTGCCTCCAGTGGCCCCCAGGTAAACTGAGTTTGAGACCCCTGACATAGACCATGGACCTTTGCTCCATTTCAGTGCAGACGACATGAAGAAATAACTGTTCTAAGCACTTTTACATCTTCATTCTTTGGATTAAGTCTGTGAAGCATTTTTAGAGGGAAAAGTAGAGGAAATATTGTAATAAATCTGGTACGGTGAGATGGAATATGAAGGAAAAAGAAAGAACAAAAGAAAGATCAAACAAAAGAACGTTTAAAAAAAACAAAAGAATGAATAATTTCTTATGTAAGTCGCACCTGAGGATAAGTCTCATGAAACACCCAAACCATGAAGAAAAGTGTGACTTATAGACCGAAAAATAGTGTAATTTGAATTTTTTGTCGCATTATCAGAGTAATAATATTCTAAAACAGGAGAATGTTCGTAGGATTTGTTCTTCCGGACGAACATTTTGAGTTCAGAAAACGTTTTGTGAAAGCCAAACATGTTCGTAAGGCAGCGTTAAGTACAAATTTGTTCATAATAATGTTTCACGAATGACGCCCATTAACGTTTTGCCTGTTAAACAAATAAATACATTCTCACCGCTGTACGGCAGCTCGTCACTGATCGACTCGTCCACCAGCAGCGACGTCTCGAACGTCCTGCGAACACAAACACATCGCAGCGTCAGGCGCGGTTTTCCCGTTCCTCAGATTTCCCGAACGCTCCCGAACGCACCAGCAGCGAGCCACGTTCCTCACGGTGTAGCCTCCTCCTCCCAGCACCAGCAGAGGGATTTTAAAGCTCTTCACGAACTCCACGCACTCCCTGAACAAAAGCCACGAAACCAGAGGTGAAGAAACGACGGAAACGATTCACTTTAGACGGAAGCGACAGAAGATGAAGGGATGAACGAACGAGTGAATGTGCAGTTGGACTTTACCCGTGTCCTCGAATACTGAGGTTAAAACAACCGAGACGATCACAGCCCAGAGAGTCGGCGCCGCACTGAGAGGAGGAGAAAAGAGGGAGAAAAGAGAGAGAAAGAGGGAGGAGAGAGAAAGAAAGAGGGAGAAAAGATAGACAAGAGAGAGAAAGAGGGAGGAGAGAGAAAGAAGAGATAGAGAAAAGAGAGGAAGAGGGAGGAGAGAGAGAGTGAAGAAAGAAAAAAGAGAAAAAGTGACAAAGTGAGAAAGAGCGAAAGAAAAAGAAACAGCAAATGAAAAAGAGATAAAAAGAAAAGAAGAAAGAAAAAGAGAAAAGAATAAGATAAAAAGAGAGAGAAAGAAAAGGAGAAAATGAGTGAGAAAGAGAGTGAAAGTAAGAAAAAACAAAGGAAAGAGAGAAGGAGAAAGAAAAGGAGAGAAAATGAGCAAGAAAAAGAAAGAAGGAAAGAGATGAGAGAGAGAAAGAGAGACAGAAAAGCAGAGAGAAAATGAGTCAGAAAGAGAAATAGAGAAGGAAAGAGAGAGAAAGAAGGAAAGGGAGAGAAAATGAGAGAAAGAAAGAAGGAAAGACAGACAAGAAAGGAGAATGTGAGAGCAAAAAAGAGAGAGCGAAAGAGAGAAGAACGAAACACAAAGAGAGAAAATGAGTTATAAAAGAGAGAAAGAGAAGGAAAGAGTGAAGAAAGTGATAATGAGAGAAAATGAGAAAGAGATAGAAAGAAAGAGAAGGAAAGAAAGAGAGAATGAGAGAAAGAGAAAAAAGGAGAAAAGGAGAGAGAAAATGAGCAAGAAAGAGAGAGACAGACAGAAAGAGAGAGAAAAAAAGACAGAAAGAAAGAGAGAGAGAAAGACAAACAGAAAGAAAGAGAGAGAAAGATTAACATTAAATCATGTCATAACAGTGTAAACATCATGTCATTTTCATTCAGTTCAGTTCTGTTCTGGTGTTCTTTTGTTGTTGTGTTGTTGTTGTGTTTTGTGTTGTTCTGTTCTGTTGTTGTTGTTCTGTGGTTGTTCTTGTGTTGTTCTGTTGTGTGGTTGTTGTTCTTGTGTTGTTCTGTTGTGTGGTTGTTGTTCTTGTGTTGTTCTGTTGTGTGGTTGTTGTTCTTGTGTTGTTCTGTTGTGTGGTTGTTCTTGTGTTGTTGTTCTGTTGTGTGGTTGTTGTTCTTGTGTTGTTCTGTTGTGTGGTTGTTGTTCTTGTGTTGTTCTGTTGTGTGGTTGTTGTTCTTGTGTTGTTGTTCTGTGGTGTGGTTGTTGTTCTTGTGTTGTTGTTGTTCTGTTGTTGTTGTTCTTGTGTTGTTCTGTTGTGTGGTTGTTGTTCTTGTGTTGTTCTGTTGTGTGGTTGTTGTTCTGTTGTGTGGTTGTTCTTGTGTTGTTGTTCTGTTGTGTGGTTGTTGTTCTTGTGTTGTTCTGTTGTGTGGTTGTTGTTCTTGTGTTGTTGTTCTGTTGTGTGGTTGTTGTTCTTGTGTTGTTGTTCTGTTGTGTGGTTGTTGTTCTTGTGTTGTTGTTCTGTTGTGTGGTTGTTGTTCTTGTGTTGTTGTTGTTCTGTTGTTGTTCTTGTGTTGTTCTGTTGTGTGGTTGTTGTTCTTGTGTTGTTCTATTGTGTGGTTGTTGTTCTTGTGTTGTTGTTGTTCTGTTGTGTGGTTGTTGTTCTTGTGTTGTTGTTCTGTTGTGTGGTTGTTGTTCTTGTGTTGTTCTGTTGTGTGGTTGTTGTTCTTGTGTTGTTGTTCTGTTGTGTGGTTGTTGTTCTTGTGTTGTTCTGTCGTGTGGTTGTTCTTGTGTTGTTGTTGTTCTGTTGTTGTTGTTCTTGTGTTGTTGTTGTTCTGTGGTTGTTGTTCTTGTGTTGTTCTTGTGTGTTTCACCTGCAGGACGATGCACGTGGGCTGGTAATAATCCACCACCTGTTTGATGACGGGTTGGAACAGCTGCCTGTAGCCTGAGCAAGACAACACACAACACACATCACACAACACACATCACACAACACACAACACACATCACACAACACACAACACACATCACACAACACACATCACACAACACACATCACACATCACACAACACACATCACACAACACACAACACACAACACACATCACACATCACACATCACACAACACACAACACACATCACACATCACACAACACACAACACACATCACACAACACACAACACACATCACACATCACACAACACACAACACACATCACACAACACACAACACACATCACACAACACACAACACACATCACACAACACACATCACACAACACACATCACACAACAAACATCACACATCACACATCACACAACACACAACACACAACACACATCACACATCACACATCACACATCACACAACACACAACACACATCACACATCACACATAACACAACACACAACACACATAACACAGCACACATCACACAACACACAGCACACAGCACACAGCACACATCACACAGCACACAGCACACAACACACAACACACAACACAGCACACATCGCACAACACACATCGCACGTCACACATCACACAACACACATCGCACATCACACAACACACATCGCACATCACATAACACACATCGCACATCACACAACACACATCGCACAACACACATCACACATCACATAACACACAACACACATCACACATCACACAACACACATCACACAACACACAACACACATCACACATCGCACATCACACAACACACATCGCACATCACATAACACACATCGCACATCACACAACACACATCTCACAACACACATCGCACATCACACAACACACATCACACAACACACAACACACATCGCACATCACACAACACACAACACACATCACACAACACACATCACACAACACACATCGCACATCACATAACACACATCGCACATCACACATCACACAACACACATCACACATCACACAACACACATCACACAACACACATCGCACATCACATAACACACATCGCACATCACATAACACACATCGCACATCACACATCACACATCACACATCACACATCACACAGCACACATCACACATCACACAGCACACATCGCGACAACACACATCGCACATCGCACAACGCACAACGCACATCGCACAACGCACATCGCACATCGCACAACGCACATCGCACAACGCACAACGCACAACACACACATCACACAACGCACAACGCACATCGCACAACACACATCACACAACACACATCACACAACACACAACACACATCGCACATCACATAACACACATCGCACATCACACATCACACAACACACATCACACATCACACAACACACATCACACATCACACAACACACAACGCACATCACATAACACACATCGCATATCACATAACACACATCACACATCACACAACACACATCGCGACAACACACATCGCGACAACGCACATCGCACAACGCATATCGCACATCGCACAACACACATCACACAACACACATCGCGACATCGCACATCGCACAACACACATCGCATAACGCATATCGCACAACGCACAACGCATATCGCATATCGCACAACACACATCACACAACACACATCGCGACAACGCACATCGCACAACGCATATCGCACATCGCACAACACACAACACACACATCACACAACACACATCGCGACAACGCATATCGCACAACGCACAACGCACATCGCACAACACACAACACACACATCACACAACACACAACGCACATCGCACAACGCACAACGCATATCGCACAACGCACATCGCACAACGCACATCGCACAACACACAACACACATCACACAACACACATCACACAACACACATCGCACAACACACATCGCACAACACACAACACACATCACACAACACACATCACACAACACACATCACACATCGCACAACACACATCGCACAACACACAACAGACAACACACAACACACAACGACATCACACAACACACAACGACATCGCACAACACACATCACACAACACACAACGCACATCGCACATCACACATCGCACAAAACACATCGCACAACACACATCGCACAACACACAACACACATCACACAACACACATCACACAACACACAACGCACATCGCACATCACACATCGTGACAACACACATCGCACAACACACATCGCAGACAACACACAACACACATCACACAACACACATCACACAACACACATCACACATCGCACAACACACATCGCACAACACACAACACACAACACACAACACACAAAACACAACACACAACACACAACACACAACACACAACACACAACACACAACACACAACAAACAACACACATCACACAACACACATCACACATCGCACAACACACATCGCACAACACACATCGCACAACACACATCACACAACACACAACACACAACACACATTCCACAACACACAACACACATCACACAACACACATCACACATCGCACAACACACATCGCACAACACACAACACACATCCCACATCTCACAACACACATCGCACAACACACATCGCACAACACACATCGCACAACACACAACACACATCACACAACACACATCACACATCACACAACACACATCGCACAACACACATCGCACAACACACATCGCACAACACACATCACACAACACACATCACACAACACACATTCCACAACACACATCGCACAACACACATCACACAACACAAGGAAAGAGATGAGAGGGAGAAAGAGAGAGAGAAGAGATAGAAAAGGAGAGAGAAAATGAGCGAGAATGAGAAAGAAAGAAACAAAGAGAGAGACAAGAGAGAAAGAAGAAAGAGACAGAGAAAGAAAAAGAGAGAAAAGAATAAGATCAAAAGAAAGAGAAGAAAGAGAGAGAAAATGAGAGAGAATAATAATAATAATAATAACAATAATAATAATAACAATAATAATGATAATAATAATGATAAAAGTGTAAAGCTCTGACTCTGGTCGTCGATTCCGTCTCTCAGGGGGACGTTGAGGCAGTAATATCGTCCGCTCTCCGCTCCCACCTCGTACATGTCGCCTGCAAAACACCCGCGCCTTTTATTCAGACTGCACTGAAACTACGACGGGCGTTTGTGCTGCTGCTTTTGTTCGTTTTGGAGATTTTAACGACTCTTTTACGGGTCAAACGGGGGTCGGTCCGTCCCACAGGAAGCCCCAAAACGCTCGAAAACGCCCGAAAATGGAGTCAAACGTTTGTGCGATTCTGGTTGTTGACAAATTCCCCAGGGACAACAGCTGATAACTAATTGTAAAGTAAATTAAATACAATTAATCCGTTCAAACACTGTCCGACACGTGACTAAATACTAATAAAATGCAACACTAAATACAGACAATTCATTCAGTTCTGTCCCACTTTAACTGTTGAACTGTTTTAATCGGACTTAATTAGTTTAAGTTGTTGGAATGTGACCTCGAATGTAATAAAATGTAGGATTATTATTATTTATTTTGGGCCGATGTCGTCGTCCAGAACCTCAGAATGTGAAACAGCCTCAAAACAACCAGAAAATGAGAAATGATAAGTTTGGATTTGGTTTGTGCTGTGACAGTTTTCATTTGTGTGACTGTATCCCTAAAATTAATTCTTATTTTTGCAGATATTACACGAGGCTCTGTGCTTGTCCGTCGAGAACTCGTCTTGTTGGTTCGTTTCGGGGTTTTGTATTCGCGTTTTTGCCACGTGCGTTTTGCGTTTCGTAAATTTGCTTGCGCGTTTGCAGATGCGTTTTACGGAAACTTGGAATTTGTCTTCAAGATGTAATTTTCTTTTCAAACTCGTTAATGTGTTCTGTGAAATGTAAAAGCGCCGCCGTAAATTTCCGCTCGGCTTCAGCCAAACTCCACAAAACTGGTGAAGAGAAACGATCTGAGGCTGAGGAAAAGTCTGTGAAATATGAATCAAAGGCAAAATACTAAAGACTGATACTTTTCCTCAGCCTCAGGTCGTTTCTCTCCTCCAGTTTTGTGGAGTTTGTCTCCGTCAGCTGAGCAGAAATGACGTCCTGTAATTACCACAGAAATAATAATGAATCATTTTAGAAATAAACTCGCACAAATGAAACTGTCGCAGCACAAAACACAAACGTTTTCTATCATTTTCTTCCTGTTCTGAGGCTGTTTCACATTCTGAGGTTCTGGACGACATCATCGGCCCAAAATAAAACTGCAAATATCTGAAGAACCAGAATCGCACAAACGAAGCACAAACGACTGACTCCATTTTGGGCGTTTTCGAGCATTTTTCTTCTTCCTGTGGGTCCGACCCCAGTTTGACCTGTAAAAGAATCGTTAATTTCTCCAAAACTAAAGCAGCACAAACGAAACTTTTGATGACTGCCATAGTTTTTTTGTGCGGGTTTGAGTTTGATGGGGCAGGTCAGCAAAACTCCACAAAAGTAACGAAGAGAAACGATCTCACCCTGTTGAAAAGTCAAACATAAAGTAAAATAAGAATCAGAATAAGTTTTTCTTCACTAGTTTTGGGGAGTTTTGCTAAAGTCGTCGCCGTCAGAGCTGAACGGAAATTACCGCAGAAATAATAATGAATCATTTTAGAAATAAACTCGCACAAACGAAACTGTCACAGCACAAAACAAATCCAAACATTTTCCAAAATTTCCCTCCTGTTTTGAGGCTGTTTCACATTCTGAGGGACTGGACGACATAAAATAAAACTGAAAATATCTTAAAAGCCAGAATAGCACAAACAAAAACTTTTTGCAGGTTTCCGTTTGGTGACTTCACGGAGGTTTTAACGGCGAGTTTCAGATTCGACCCAAGAACTCGCTGCATTACAACACAAATCTGTATCTGTGTCCGTGATTGTGGCCGATCGAACGCTGTGAATGGCTTTATTTTTTATTTTTTGTGGAATATTCTGTCAAAATAATAACTTAAGCCACACAGGACACCTCAGAGTAAAACACAAAAACGTATAAAAACTGAAGCGTTTCTATTCGTGACGGGTGATATGGTAAAAAAGTCCAAGTATCGGCCTTAAAAAAAAGCCTTAAATCTCCAGCACAGGTTGATATTTTGGTGGATTTACTGCCTAAAAACACACGTGAAACTTTATTTTATCACTTTAATGAGACAAAACTGCGTAAAATGTGATTGTGCCGTTCCCTCATGGCTTTGAGGTGGAAAAAAAGGGCCGTGGGTGGGTTCGTGGTTGGGGAAAAACGACTGAAAAATCCAAAGTGGGAGTGTCCCGTACCTGTTCCGGGGAAAAAGTAGTTCCCGTACTTGTGGAAGGACACGGTCATGACGCGGTCGGTGAGGTAAAAGGCCTCCTGGACCCCGTCGCCGTGGTGGATGTCGATGTCGATGTAGAGCACCCGCGGGTGGTACCTGGACAGAGCGTCAGACGGGAGATTAAACCGGATAAAGACACGGGGAAAGTCGGAGCCAGGAATTTCCGACGGCAGCGAGTGAATCCGTGTAGAATCTGTGTGTCATTCGTTCATTTCTTTTTCAAAATAAAACCAAAAATAAGAAAACAAAACTCTTTTCTTCATTACTTGTCTCCAAAACTGAAGTAAAAAATCAGATAATGATTTGTTTTTTTCATTTTTCGATTTTGTGTTTAAATGAAAAACGGAAAAAACGGATAATTTCCTGTTTCCCGAAGCAAACTCCTGGTCCTGATCCAGTGTGTCTGCGGACAGAGGGTCATTAGAGGACTGCAGAGATGATCAGGACTAAACTAGGTCTAAACCAGGACCGAACCAAGTCTAAACCAGGACCGGACAAGGTCTAAACCAGGACTGGACTAGGATTCAGTGTTTCCCACAGAAAATCAGGTTTAGTCCTGGTTCAGTCCTGATTTAGTCCTGGTTTAGTCCGGGTTCAGTCCTGGTTCAGTCCTGATTTAGTCTTGGTTCAGTCCTGGTTTAGTCCTGGTTCAGTCCTGGTTCAGTCCTGATTTAGTCCTGGTTCAGTCCTGGTTTAGTCCTGATTTAGTCCTGGTTCAGTACTGGTTTAGTCCTGATTTAGTCCTGGTTCAGTCCTGGTTTAGTCCTAGATTAAACCTGGTTTGGTCCTGGTTCAGTCCTGGTTTAGTCCTGATTTAGTCTTGGTTTAGTCCTGATTTAGTCCTGGTTTAGTCCTGGTTTAGTCCTGATTTAGTCCTGATTTAGTCCTGGTTTAGTCCTGGTTCAGTCCTGGTTCAGTCCTGGTTTAGTCCTGGTTTAGTCCTGATTTAGTCCTGGTTCAGTCCTGGTTTAGTCCTGGATTAAACCTGGTTCAGTCCTGGTTCAGTCCTGGTTCAGTCCTGGTTTAGTCCTGGTTTAGTCCTGGTTTAGTCCTGGTTTAGTCCTGGTTTATCGATCATATGGAGACAGATTTATAAAAACTTTGACATATTTGTGCCAAAATAACTGAGAAACACAAATAAAAGTTGAAAATTACAAAGATGGTCTCGATTTGGTGCCAACGTGCGTCTCTAAAACGATATTTTTAACTTTTATTGACAATTTGAAAGAAAAAAAATCCTCATCCGAACTTCAAAACTTCCACAGTGGCTTTAAACAACAGGTGTTTTTAGTCCCGAAACTGCAGTAAAAACAGGCGCTATGACCATGAGCGGCTCTCCTCTCCACAGAGCTGACCTGTACTGTGTCTGCACTACATGGAGTCCAGCAGGTGACGGACTCTTGACCAAAAAAGTTCCGTAATGCCCCTTTAAAATGAGTCAGTTCTTACTTGAGCAGCTCCAGAATACTGATGACGATGTCGTTCACGTAACAAAACCCGGACGCCTGAAACACAAGAGTTTATTTTCTTTTATAATTATCAAAGTTTAAAAATAAAGTTTAAAAATAAAGTTTAAAAATATAAAGTTTTTGTTTTTCGTTGACCTCGAACTTCTTGGCGTGATGCAAACCTCCAGCCCAGTTTATGGCGATGTCACAGATCTGAGAAGAAAAGAGCATTTAGGTTATGGAGAAAACCAGGACTAAACCAGGACTAAACCAGGACTAAACCAGGACTAAACCAGGACTAAACCAGGACTAAACCAGGACTAAACCAGGACAAAAAAAGGACTAAATGAGGTCTAGACCACGACTAAAGTGGGACTAAACCAAGTCCAAACAAGGTCTAAACAAGATCTAAACCAAGACAAAAACCTTGACTAAACCCGGACTGAACCAGGACTAAACCAAGTCTAAACCAGGATTGAACCAGGTCTAATCCAGGTCTAAACTAGGACTAAACCAGGACAAAAACAGGACTGGACCAGGTCTAAACCAGGACAAAAAAGGACTAAATGAGATCTAAACCAGGACTAAACCAGGTCTTAACCAGGTCTAAACCAGAACTAAACCAGGACAGAAAAAGGACTAAACGAGGTCTAGACCAGGACTAAAGTGGGACTAAACCAAGTCCAAACAAGCTCTAAAGAAGATCTAAACCAAGACAAAAAACAGGACTAGACCAGGACTAAACCAGGTCTAAACCAGGTCTAAACCAGGACAGAAAACCTGACTAAAGACTCCTGGTATAAGTATGAATCAAACTGGGTCCGACACTGTATTTTTAAGCCTATTTTAACGTATATTTTTAAGTACCTTGTGGTTGAGCTGTGTGGCTCCCTGTAGAGACGCTCCGGTGTATCTGGAGCAGAACTCAAAAAGCCCCGGGAAAACAGGACTGAAAAACAAGCACAGAGCCGGTGGGAGTGAGTCAGATGCCCTCCCCGCCATAAAACCTGTTAACCCTGTAGTTTCGAGCTTTACAAACATGTTCTGACTCTTGTTCAGTCGCTCCAAAGCTAAAACGTGAAGTGAAAGTGAAACCGATGCGGCTCCTCACCAGTCGTCGCCCACGTTGAAGGTGTTGAGGCTCTTGGTGAAGCCCTGCATGTTGTTGGGAGACACTTTCTGCAGGAAGTCGATGTAATCCTCCGAGTGGAAGCGGCACATGTCGTGCTGAGACGCTTTGTACGGCTTAAAAACCTGGAGACGAACGGAGACGGAGCGTTTAGACGAGCCGGGGGCAGGTACCATACCGAAATTTGGCGTCACGATTACCGAAAAAACGGCGATCAACAATTATATCACGATAATTCTTAAAGCTGCTGTTAGTTTAATCATGTTCTAGATTTGAATATTATGAATAGGCTCCATATTTAAACTGTTATAGTATTGAACGATCTGTTTTTTTTATTTTTATTATTTAATTACTTTATTTATATGCATGTTTTTTAATTTATTATTATTTTGTAAATTATGTTTTATTATTTAAGTGCAGCATTATAATTTAAATGTGTTGATTTATTTTTATTTTATTCAATTTATATTCATTTCTTGTATTGTGTTGTATTTTATTGTAAACAGTGGATTTTTATGATTATTTGGCACCAACAATAAGCTTGTTTTTGTTCTTTTTTTTGTAGAGTCGTTGTTCTAAACTAAAAATGGCAATAAATAAAGTTATTAAAAAACAAAACTAAGAATATGATTTGAATGTTATGAATAGGCTCCTGTTACTGTACTGAACTATCTGTATTTTTATTTTTATTATTTTTATTATTTAACTACTTTATTTATATGCATGTTTTTTAATTTATTATTATTATATACATTATGTTTTATTATTTAAGTGCAGAATTTTAATTTAAATGTGTTGATTTATTTTTTATTTTATTCAGTTTACGTTCATTTCTTTTATTGTATGTGATGCTTACTGTGGATTTTTATGATTATTTGGCACCAATAATAAGCTTGTTTTTGTTCTTTTTTATGTAGAATTGTTCTAAACTGAAAAAGTCAATAAATAAAGTTGTTAAAAAACAAAACTAAGAAAACTAAATAAGAAAACAACAATGATCTAAAAGAAAACATTGTGGATATGTACTTTATTTCTGCACATTCTGGTGATAAAATGGTGATTCTCTTCGTTGTTGATTATCACGATTATATAAAATGTCCCACATTATTATTTTTATCATAATAAACGATATTATTGTGTATCGTCCGTAGGTACTGCACACTTTGTAGCTTCGTATTTACTTTAAATTAAATTCAAGCCATTTCTGCTATCGGAAAAGTTCATTCTGAAATACTGAACTTTTTCTCATAAAAGTAACTTGTTTTTCCCCCCAAGAGAATGTGTTATAAAAGAGGAACCACAGGCAGTTTCCGTCTGATTAAGAGCACGTTATCTTCTGCAAGCCAGGAACAAGTTAGATGAAAATACAACTAAATAAAGGAAATAAAATGACTTGAACCAGCTTCAAATTCACTGCGATTGGGTAAATCTAGGGAAGGGGTGAGACACAACTTCTACGAGAACGAGACAACATGAGATTTTAATCTCATTTCTCATGAATAACTTGTACCATTTAGTTCTTTATTTACTTAATGTTATAGTTTTGCCATCATTATAACACTGCTTTTTGGATTTACATCTCATCAAGTGAAGTTACTCAGCAAAGTTAACCTTTTTATCCAAGGCAAATGTAAAAATATGAGGGGAAAAAAAGTCTTTGTTAAACCACTTCTTTTGCAAAGTTAATATGAAACGCAACATTTTAATCTTCAAAACACGTCAAATGTGTCGCAGAAACAGGTTTTGCTCCTCTAAATAAGCAGCAAAACTGTAAACTGTAAACCTGGGCCTAAACCTGGAGTAAACAGGATTAAACCCGGACTAAACCTGGACTAGTTCTGGAAAAAAATCTGTTCTAAACCGGGACTAAACCTGAGCCTAAACCCAAAGCTTCACACTTTTGTCACGTTTCTCACCATCATCTTCTTGTAGAGGCCGTAGTGCAGCACCAGGCTGTGGGTCAGAGACAGACGGTGGGGCTTCATCGGGTGACCAGTACCTACAGGAAAACAAGGACATAAAATACAGAAGGAAGATTAAAATAAAGAAATATAACAACATCAGCCCCTTTACGTAAGTCTTACAGCTCAATCACAGACCGTGCAGGACTTTTATGTGAAGCACTTTGAACACGTGATACTTACAGTGTATTTAATGATTATTTAGCACCAACAATAAGCCTGTTTTTTTTTTTTTTTTTTGTCTTTTTTTGTTGTAGAATATTTGGTCTAAACTAAAATGTCAGTAAATAAAGTTATTTAAAAAAAAGAAAGAAAACATCATGGACACATAGTTCATTTCTGCACATTCTGGTAAAAAACAACACAAAAAAATGTAGTAAAATATACCTAAAAATACTTTTGGCGATATCAGTATCATCATAAATTTTGAGTACCACTAAGAGTAGTAGTAGTAGTAGTAGTAGCAGTAGCAGTACTAGTAGCAGTACTAGTAGCAGTAGTAGTAGTTGCAGTAACAATAGTAATAGATAATAACAGTAGTAATACTAACAATAATAGCAATATGATACTAACAGTAATAGTAGTAACAATAATAACAATAATGTGTTAGTAGTAATAGTAGTAACAATAACAGTAATAATAACAATAATGTAATAGTAATATGATAATAACAATAATAACAATGTAATAATAGTAACAATAACAATCATAATAATGTAATAATAACAATAATGTAATGTAATAGTAACAATAATAATAATAATAATAGTAATAGTAGTAACAATAATAATATAATATAGTAATAATAGTAATAATAATAATAATATGTAATGGTAATAATAACAATAATAACAATAATAACAATAATGTAATAATAATAATAATAGTGGTAACAACAATAATATGTGGTAATAATATAATAATAACAATGTAATGTAATATGTAATAATAACAATAATAATAATGTGTAATAATAATAACAATATAACAATAGTAAGTGGTAACCAATAATGGCAGTGGTAATAATAATAATAGTAGCAGTAATAATGGTAGCAATAATAACAATAGTAGCAATAATTAGTAGTGTAGCAAATAATAATTATAAGTGGTATAACAGTAACAATGGTAGTAATTAATAGTAATGGTAATGGTAATGATGGTAGTAGCAGTAGTAGTGGTAGTGGTAATGATGATGTGTAGTAGTGATAATTGGCAGTAATAACAATGGTAGTAGCAGTAGTAACAATATGGTAATAATGGTAGTAGTAATGTAGCAATAATAGCAGTAGTATGTGATAATGTAGCGGTAACGGTAGTAGTATTAGTAATATGATAGTAGTAAGTAACAGTAGTAGCAGTAGTAATAGTAGTAGCAGTAGTAGCGGTAATCGTAGCGGTGATAGTATTAGTAGTAGCAGTAGTAGTAGTAGTAGCAGTAGTAGTAGTAGTAGTAGCAGTAGTAGCAGTAGTAGTAGTAGTAGCAGTAGCAGTAGCAGTAGCAGCAGTAGCAGTAGTAGCAGTAGTAGTAGTAGTAGCAGTAGTAGCAGTAGCAGTAGCAGTAGTAGCAGTAGTAGCAGTAGTAGTAGCAGTAGCAGTAGTAGTAGCAGTAGTAGTAGTACTAATAGTAGTGTTTACCTCATGTAAAACCACCAACACATCCTAGGATAAGAACATCTGCAGCTACAGGACCATCACAGATCAAAATATTACCCAGACACAGAAACATTTCATAGATCCGTATTTGATTACAACAGTTTCGGTGATTCTGTCTTTATAAATATCTTGTTTTTCACGTGTAAAACAAAGCGGCACTATTTTGTTGCGTAAAGACAAGCCCGACAAACGGTGCACTCTGTTATTACAAACACATTAAAGTAAATATTATAGCAAATGCACAAAAATCTTGAGTGAGAAACAGTTTGATTCATTAGCCCCGTTAGTTTGACCGTGTTAGCTGTTAGCCTACATTAGCACACATTCTTATTAGCTCCGGATCAAACTGACCGTAATGAAAGTTTCCCACGTCGGGGTCGTAGAAATACGAGGTCCTGTTCGTCATGTCGATAAGCTTTTACGGAGTTTTAATTACGAAAAAAGAGGAGGGAATCCGCTGCTAAAAATCCGGCATTTTATTTACGTTTTCTGCAAAAAGCGACCGCCATTGTAAACATCCAGAGCCCGCGTCATCACCCTGCGACAGAGACGAGGGAGAGGGGCGGGTGAGCGGGGACGGAAAAATAAACAAATAAAATAAATAAAAATAAAATTGTACAGTTTTATATTCGGAAATTATATATCTGTGCGTTATATTTTGTAACAATTTATAATACCATAAAAAACATCTTTTTTTATTATTATTATTTATTTTATTTAAATCAATATCTGGATCTTTTTCATGACAAACATCTTCAGTTTAGAATGACCAGAATAAAAAAAAAAAAAAACTGGGACATCCCCGGTTTTTTGGTGTCAAGCAGAGACACAAAAAGTGTTTGGGAAAGATTTGGGATTTGAATCAGTTGCTTCCATTCGGTGGCTGAGTGGCAACACTCAGGCCTCACAGCAAGAAGGTTGCGGGTTCGATCCCCGGGTCGCCCGGGCCTTTCTGTGTGGAGTTTGCATGTTCCTCCCCGTGTCTGGATGGGTTTCCTCCGGGTACTCCGGTTTCCCCCATCAACCTAAAACATGCCCGCACCCCTATGAACTAACATCAAGGACCATGTTGTCCACCCTCCTGTGGGCTCACCACCTGCAGAGGGGTTCATAGGTGCTATGAGTATTGGGCAGTAAGCTGCCCCCGCGACCCAGCCGGATTAAGCGGGAGAAGATGGATGGATGGATGCTTCCATTCCATTGATAGATTTGAATAAAAGAAATAGGCTAATAATAAAATGAAATATATGCTTGTTAAAGTATTATAAATTATTATAAAATATAATGCACAAATACATTTCTGAATGATTTCTGAGTGATACTGTACAATTTTAGTTTTATTTATTATTTGGGTGACCACACGTTCCCATTTACCCAGGACGATCCCAGTTTTGAGCCCTGTGTCCAATGTCCCATGTAGATTTATCCAAAACCACTGATTTCTCCCATTTTTATGCAATGTCCCAGGTGAACCTATTTTTGACCAATCTGATGCCAACAGCAAAGAGCGGCACAAACTGTCATTTTTTTTCAGTAAAATAAAAAAAAACAGGACTAAAGGACTAAAACACAAAGAAAATGTGATTATACTGACTCACCTGCTTGTACAAACACCATCAGTTACAGATTAATTTATTTCTTTTTATTTATTTTGTACAAACAAGTAGAAAGTAACGGGTTCTCAAATCTCTGCTCGAGCAAGAAGAAAACAGACCTGGAGTTGTGTTTTGTTTAATTTACGGTCTGTTTGTGATGAGAAAACCGCATTAGAACAGAGACTAGTGTAATTTGGGGTAAAAGGGAACTAAAATCTGTGTCTAAGATTTCCTCTGGTCCGTCCGTTCTCATGTCTCTGAAATGTGCGAAGGCTTGTCTGACTCTGGAATGTCTCCATGTAAATTTATTTCTTTTTCTCAGAGTTTTTGCCAGGAGGAAAATGGCAGCGTTTCCCAGACTCCTCATTTCACTATCGCACTGCCCCAGGTCAGCAGAGGTGACAGGACCGGAAATACTCTGAAACTGCGACTAAACCAGGACTAAACCAGGACTAAACCAGGACTAAACCAGGACTAAACCAGGACGAAACCAGGACTTAACTGGGAGTAAGCAAGGATGTAATAAGGGCTAAATTAGGACTAAACCAAAACATTAAATCAAGACTAAACCAGGATTAAACCAGGGCTAAACCAGGACTAAACCATTTAACAAAATCAGAATTGAACCAGATGTAATCCAGGACTAAACCAAATCTAAACCAGGACTCAACTAGGACATATGGTATGAATATATATTGAAGCGGGACTAAACCAGGACTAAACCTGAACAGAAACACAAACCAAACAAAACAGAAAAGATCTAGATGTAATGGGTCTGAACCAGGACTAAACCAGGACTAAACCAGGATTAAACCAGGACTAAACCAGGACTAAACCAGGACTAAACCAGGATTAAACCAGGACTAAACCAGGACTAAACCAGGATTAAACCAGGATTAAACCTGGACTAAACATAGAGAAAACGTGGGCCTAAACGTTGACTAAACCTGGGCCTAAACCTGAACTAAACCTGGACTAAACCTGGAGTAAACGTGGACTAAAACTGAGCCTAAACCTGGACTAAACCTGTACTAAACCTGTACTAAACCTGGAATAAACCTGGGCCTAAACCTGTACTAAACCTGGACAAAACCTGGGCCTAAACGTGTACTAAACCTGGACAAAACCTGGGCCTAAACGTGTACTAAACCTGGAATAAACCTGGGCCTAAACCTGTACTAAACCTGGACAAAACCTGGGCCTAAACGTGTACTAAACCTGGACTAAACCTGGGCCTAAACCCGGCCATACAAACTCCAGTCCAAACTCCACCAACTGGGACTCAACTCCTCTCTGTGCAACTGGACTGTGGACTTTCTCACTAACCGTACACAGAGTGTCAGAGTGGGCAGGAACACCTCCTCCACCCTTGTTGTCAACACCGGAACTCCCCAAGGGTGTGTTCTGAGCCCTCTGCTATACACTCTCTTCACCCATGACTGCCTTGCCTCCTCCGCGTCCAATCTCAACGTTAAATTCGCCGATGACACCATAGTGCTCGGTCTTATATCCAACATGAGATGAGACTAACTACAGGAGTGAGGTGCAACATCTAGAGTCATGGTGCCACAACAATAACTTGGTTTTAAACACTAAAAAGACCAAGGAGATTGTTGTGGATTTCCACAGAAAAGGTCACAACAACCATCTACCTCTCCTCATTGGCAATGAGGCGGTGGAGAGGGTGAGCAGCTTTAAATTCCTGGGGTTAACCGTGACTGAGGACCTGTCCTGGGGCAATCACATCACCTCAGCCGTACAGAAGGCCCAACAGCGCCTTTACTACCTGAGGAAATTGAGGAGTGCCCACATTCCCAGACCTCTGATGTTGAACTCTTACAACTGTGCCATCAGCAGTGTTCTGCCGTATGGATTTTTAGTGTGGTTCTCCAGCTGCACTAAGGCGGACCAGCAGACAATCCAGCAGGTGGTGAAAGCAGCCGGTAAAATCACTGGAACAACTCTGCCAGAAATCAGCACCATCTACTCCACTCGCTGCCTGAGAAGAGTGCACAACATCCTGCGGGACCAACACCACTAAACCTGGCCTAAACCTGTACTAAACCTGTACTAAACCTGGACTAAACCAGGACTAAACCTGTACTAAACCTGTACTAAACCTGTACTAAACCTGGACTAAACCAGGACTAAACCTGGCCTAAACCTGTACTAAACCTGGACTAAACCTGGACTAAACCAGGACTAAACCTGGCCTAAACCTGTACTAAACCTGGCCTAAACCTGTACTAAACCTGGACTAAACCTGGACTAAACCTGGACTAAACCTGGACTAAACCTGTACTAAACCTGGCCTAAACCTGTACTAAACCTGTACTAAACCTGGACTAAACCTGGACTAAACCTGGACTAAACCTGTACTAAACCTGTACTAAACCTGGACTAAACCAGGACTAAACCTGGACTAAACCTGGACTAAACCAGGACTAAACCTGGACTAAACCTGTACTAAACCTGGACTAAACCTGGACTAAACCTGGCCTAAACCAGGACTAAACCTGGACTAAACCTGTACTAAACCTGGAAACCTGTACTAAACCTGGACTAAACCAGGACTAAACCTGGACTAAACCTGTACTAAACCTGCCCTAAACCTGGCCTAAACCTGGCCTAAACCTGTACTAAACCTGGACTAAACCTGGACTAAACCTGTACTAAACCAGGACTAAACCTGGACTAAACCTGTACTAAACCTGTACTAAACCTGGACTAAACCAGGACTAAACCTGGACTAAACCTGTACTAAACCTGGACTAAACCTGGACTAAACCTGGCCTAAACCTGGCCTAAACCTGTACTAAACCTGCCCTAAACCTGGACTAAACCTGGACTAAACCTGTACTAAACCTGTACTAAACCAGGACTAAACCTGGACTAAACCTGTACTAAACCTGTACTAAACCTGGACTAAACCAGGACTAAACCTGGACTAAACCTGTACTAAACCTGTACTAAACCTGGACTAAACCAGGACTAAACCTGGACTAAACCTGGACTAAACCTGTACTAAACCTGGACTAAACCTGGACTAAACCTGTACTAAACCTGTACTAAACCTGGACTAAACCTGGACTAAACCAGGACTAAACCTGGACTAAACCTGTACTAAACCTGGACTAAACCTGGACTAAACCAGGACTAAACCTGGACTAAACCTGTACTAAACCTGCCCTAAACCTGGCCTAAACCTGGCCTAAACCTGTACTAAACCTGGACTAAACCTGGACTAAACCTGTACAAAACCTGGACTAAACCTGGACTAAACCTGGACTAAACCTGGACTAAACCTGTACTAAACCTGTACTAAACCTGGACTAAACCAGGACTAAACCTGGACTAAACCTGTACTAAACCTGGACTAAACCTGGACTAAACCAGGACTAAACCTGGACTAAACCTGGACTAAACCAGGACTAAACCTGGACTAAACCTGTACTAAACCTGGACTAAACCTGGACTAAACCTGGCCTAAACCAGGACTAAACCAGGACTAAACCTGGCCTAAACCAGGACTAAACCAGGACTAAACCTGGCCTAAACCAGGACTAAACCTGGCCTAAACCAGGACTAAACCAGGACTGTAGCAGAGTTTCAAAGCAGGACTTCCCCTCATTTTGATTTCACGCTGCTTTTTATTGCACATTTTTCTCTTTGGCTTCGGGTCACATCTTTCTCCAAAGTGGCATCGGACTTGGCTCAGTGAGTGAATACTTGAATATTAACGCTGTAATTAACCCGAGTCTGAACGGATTCTGTGAAAATATGTGTTTTTAAAGACGATATTAAAAAACATCTGTCAAATCCAGCTCGGCAGTTCTGTCTGTAGAGACCTGAAAATATTAAGATCATGTAATGTGTCATTTTATTTAACCTTAAGAGAAAAACCGATGTGAAAATCATATTTTTCAACATTGTTAAAATATTAGAACTGTTTATCACCAATGTCATGGTCTTTGGACTCACATCCCCCGTACGTAAACTACCAAAATACCAGGACGATACTACACAGCAAAAAAAGGCCTATCAAAAATAAGAAAAAAACACAAATTTTGAGGTAAAAATGCCCTGTTTTAAGTGAAATTTTCTGCCAGTGCAGTAAGAAATTTTCACTTCCCAAGTTTTCTTAAAACAAGACGAAATACGAATCTTGTTCTAAGCAGAAAACACGAGTTTCAAGTATTTATGTCAAGATTTTTCACCTTATTGGTTTGAGAAGGAAGTTAAAGAGGCTTAACCTGGACTGAGTTCATATAAAAAGTGCTGAGAATAAGTTGCAATATCGAGATAAGATAAATCAGGATGGAATATCTTGAAACAAGTAAAAAAAAAATCATCTTATTAAGTAAAAAAACTTAAAATTGATCTTTTAAGATGAATCTGCTTAATTCAAGTCAGTTTAACTGTGTTAGAAAATCCTTTTTTGCAGTGTAAAAGACTAAACTGAGTTTAACTTAACCAAAGGACTAAACCAGGTCCAAACCAAGAAATTAAATCAGGACTCGGCCAGGATTAAAATCAACCAAAGGACCCAGGTCTGCACTTCACAGTTGTTTAATGTAACAAAACCAAAGACCAGAAGAAACCAAATCCAAAAATCCAAAAGAAACTGCAAAAGGCCTGATACTGACAATGACAACAAAATATGAACCACACCAGTTCCCCCCTCTCAAGGGACGCCTCCCAGACGGCCCAGAGAGTTCATGACTTCAGGAGGGCGGAGGAGGGACGAGAGCTCTGAAAACAGAACGGTCAAGTCAAAGGACTATAAAGCAGACGTTCTGATGTGAGGATAAGTCAGTTGTTTTGCAGTTCGGCCTCATGATGAGTGGGTTCAGTTACACACAGAGACAGACTGGACCTGCTCCACGTCACACCTGAAACATCCACAAACCCGGAGCGTTTACGACGAAATCCAGACTCAGACCGCAGAAGACCTGAGGGCAACTTTAGTACATTTCTCCTCGCCTGGATTTTTTTTCTTAATTTTGCTTTTAAAACTGCCCCTTTTACCCCTAATGAAGTGTTCTACCTCCTTTTGTTCAGTCCAACCTGTTATTTCACAATCTGCTGCTGTAGTTGTGTCATGAGGCTGTGATAAAAGCTACAGGACCAGAAATAGAGATGAAAAAACAGAAAAAACAGAAACTAAAATTCACACTCTTTTACACACACACACAGCAAACATGTAGAAACAACTTTTTGGACATAAAAAATGCTTAATTTAGGGCCTTAGCTATAAAAATGCAAAATATCAAGTCTGTAAGTAAATTTAAAATCTCCTTATTGCCCTAAAAACAAAAAAAGTGCAGTGGCTCCATGACTTTCCTGGTCCAGTCCTGGAAACAGCTCCTGTCAGGTCCAGGGCCAGAGCCACAGCACTTCTGCATTTCCAGGGTGGAAATTACATTTGGATTTGTTCATTTGGACTGAAATAAACCTTTAAATAAAAATAGAAAGAGATGCACAATTACACACACCAAGATGTGTCATTTTCCATGTGTGTGAGAATTAAACTCCACTTAGAGCGACTTTTTCCCTCGTTATAAACACACACAGTCAGAGGAGTCGACCATCTTGACTCACTTCACTCTTTGGCAAAGTTTGGCTCGATCAAAATGGACGGAGCGCATGAGTTTGGGGAAAACAAAGTTCCTATTGGACACTCGTTTTGCTCACGTCATCACACAGCGTGAGTGTGACGTAGGATAAAGCCGCAGAAATGTACGGAAACCTCTATGTCTGCACTTTCAGAGGGGAAGAGGACGTTTCTGTCTTTTACCGTTACAAAGTTCTGCGCGGTTACAGAAAACAGATTCCTCGGAGTCGTGTACGATAACGTAGGTCTTCGAGGGTTAAGACTTCGCAGGAACGTCGCGGTGGGGGTGTTCTGTGTGGACCTCTATGGTGGGATGTTGAGCGGTTACCACGGCAACGCAACGCACACATTCACAAAGATTCACTGTCGAAAAAGATCCAGAGACGAACAAGTGGCAGCACCTTCCCCAGACAAGTTCAAATCCAGCGCTTCTATCTGGGTCACGGCGAAGTTTATGTTTGAGGTTTAACTTTTGCGCAGGATTTCAGAGCTCAAACACGCGGCGCTTTGAAGCAGACGAGGCCGACGTACGAAACTCCACCTGAGTCCAGAGAAAACACCGGCCTGATCCCACCTCCGCCTCCGCCTGAACCCTCCACACACAAACAAAACGGACGCTTTAAAGTGGATCTGCTGTGAGCAGGAAAAAGGGAACGACGAGGATCAGGGAAAACCCGACGCACCTAAGGCAATATTTACACCAGGGACCGAGACTGGATCAGGACTAAGATCCGGGCTGAACCTGGATTAAACGAGGTCTGTGACGGGTCTAGAGCGTAACTAAAAGCAACTGTGTGTGACCTGCGTTCCTGAACCTGGTGCATTAAAGGTTTTATATGACACAAAACTGACTCCTGTGAGATTTTAGTCACGTTTCCTCCTCAAAAACAGACCTGGAGTCGTGTTTTGTTTCATTTCTTTGTTTGACTAACTCTTTATTATGTGTCTGTCTTCATCTCCAAAGCTCAAAATGCTCAGTTCCACCTCGTGATGTCATGATATCGACCTTTTGTTCAGTAGAGATCGGCAGTTCCTGGACTAGAATCATCCAAATGTTTCTAGTGAAGGTTTGTGGGGTTTAGAAACACAGTGGAGCACTTCACAAGGTGGAGCAGAGTGTTTTTAGTTTGAGAAAAGAACTCAGCCTATGGGGCAGTTTACACGACATCGGTAACAGGTGGAAAACGCAAAACATTTCTCCAGATCCAGATCGTTTAGACGGTAACGGCATTTTGGGCGGGTTGAAAATGCAAAAATCTGAAGACGTTCGACCCTGTCGTCGCCGTTTAAACGTTTGAAAACGAGAAATGGTGTTTCCGTGGGCCGTGGCGTAGAGATTACATCACGAGAACAAGTCAGTTCAGAAAAAAAACAAACAAGGACGCTCTATGCTCAAGGAAACACTCTTAACCCCTGAAGACCTGAGGGCAATTTTAGTACATTTCTCCTCACCTGAATTTTTTTCTTAATTTTGCTTTTAAAACTGCCCCTTTTACCCCTAATGAAGTGTTCTACCTCCTTTTGTTCAGTCCAACCTGTTATTTCACAATCTGCTGCTGTAGTTGTGTCATGAGGCTGTGATAAAAGCTACAGGACCAGAAATAGAGATGAAAAAAAAACAAAAAAAACAGAAAATAAAATTCACTCTTTTATACAAAACACACAGCAAACATGTAGAAACAACTTTTTGGACATAAAAAATGCTTAATTTAGGGCCTTAGCTATAAAAATGCAAAATCTCAAGTCTGTAAGTAAATTAAAAATCTCCTTATTGCCCTAAAAACAAAAAAAGTGCAGTGGCTCCATGACTTTCCTGGTCCAGTCCTGGAAACAGCTCCTGTCAGGTCCAGGGCCAGAGCCACAGCACTTCTGCATTTCCAGGGTGGAAATTACATTTGGATTTGTTCATTTGGACTGAAATAAACCTTTAAATAAAAATAGAAAGAGATGCACAATTACACACACCAAGATGTGTCATTTTCCATGTGTGTGAGAATTAACTCCACTTAGAGCGACTTTTTCCCTCGTTATAAACACACACAGTCAGAGGAGTCGACCATCTTGACTCACTTCACTCTTTGGCAAAGTTTGGCTCGATCAAAATGGACGGAGCGCATGAGTTTGGGGAAAACAAAGTTCCTGTTGGACACTCGTTTTGCTCCCGTCATCACACAGCGTGAGTGTGACGTAGGATAAAGCCGCAGAAATGTACGGAAACCTCTATGTCTGCACTTTCAGAGGGGAAAAGGACGTTTCTGTCTTTTACCGTTACAAAGTTCTGCGGTTACAGAAAACAGATTCCTCGGAGTCGTGTACGATGTCGTAGAGTCTTCGAGGGTTAAAGATAAGTTTGGCTCTTGTAAAAATGATGTAAAGTTGTTTAAATCATATTGTACGTCGTTGTACCTCTGGGTTAATTACAAAAAAGCTGTTTGCAAAGGCCACAGGCGCCACAGTGAAGCTTTGCGGGTGGTTCTGAGGAGGCCACGATGGACGAGTGCGACTGAGATGTTTGTTACTGCAGAGTGAACAGTCTGCAGCTCCACTAAGAACTTTAATGCACAGTTTTATCTGCAGACTGAACAAATCGGACAAAGAAACAATAATGTCCCTCACAGACATGAGATTCAGTGTAATACGAGTATGTGGAGACACTGGTGCGGCTCTTTTAAAAATATAAATATTTGTCTGTCCTCGTTTGTTTTTAAAATTCGACCATGAGTCCAGAATAAAGATGAACTGAACTGAAGCATATTTTAGTAAACTCCTCTCAGTTTGGATGCTCTTCCTCTTTTTACTCAGGATATTCCTGCTGGGCATCGCTTCGATATTGTTCCACGAATGTCGTCCGTACGTCTGAATATTTGTCCCGGCACGACTCCAATCCACATTTTCAAGATCCTTTTTGGTTTTATAATTTAACCTCCTCGTCCTGGAGAAGAAGAAGTAGAAGCAGAAGGGTTAGACGCAGCATTTGGTGTGGGTGGTGCTGCCCCCTACGCTCTGGGGGTGCAAACTACATCGAGTCTCCATGTGCGGCAGAATTCCCCAAAACGCTCGTGTAAATGCGGAATAAGAGTGAGAACGAAAACGTACTTACATTTTTGCTTCAGACCATGTAAAACATAGGCCAAACCTGCAGTTTTTTGGGGTTTTTTTGCATTGAAAAAACATGAAAGAAAAAAAGAACAAAAACAAGCAAAAAAGAACTAAAGGATGAATGAATTGTAATATCATGAGGTTCATACTGTGATGATATCGCTATGCTCCGCGTAAGAAACTAAAGTAAAAGTAAAAAGTAAGAACTAAAACTAGCAGAATAACAAACTGAGACATGCCCGTTTATTTTTTTTTATTTTTTTATTTTTTTGGTAGTTGGTAATAAGACTTTTCCTGACGAACACGTGACTCAGGATACCGTAAAATACCAAATAAGACCCGGTGTTCAGTGGAAATGCGCTCCCGCAGCCTAAACCGACAGTGACGTCTGTCAATTCACGCTCCTCTGTCCAAATAAACTCCTCACGTTTTTCCCGTTTCCAGTTGTATAGATCCAATAAATGAACCTCCCCAGTTTTACATACCGTATTTTCCGGACTATAAGCCGCTACTTTTTTCCCAGGCTTTGAACCATGCGGCTTTTACAAAGGAGCGGCTAATCTGTGGATTTTTCTTCCACCGCTAGGGGCGCTCTAACCGGAATTTCAAAAACAAGATAGACAGAAAATTAATACAAAGAAGAATACGCTACTTTTTGTTTAGCAGATATAACACGCACGACAAATTACTAACTGGTAATTATTTTCAAATCCTCGCCCCTTCATCATGAAAAGCACGAAGGAGTTTGTATGATGCAAGTTTTAAGTTGAAGGCATCGATCTTGCTCCAGGAAGGAAACGGCTGTAGAGCCCTGCACCCGCGGGACCCGCGGGACCAACACAAAACAGTGCGGCGCGGGACACATTCTGAAAGCTTAATGGGGGCGGGAGCGCGACCGCACGACGCGGGAGCGGGACTGAAGAATGTGGGAGTGGGCGGGAGCGGGGCTGAAAATTGTGTCCCGTGCAGACCTCTACCTGCTGCTGCACTAAGCTCGGGTCAATGGTTTCAGCGAAGATGATTAAAGTAACTTGTGGTTTCACTGCACAGGAGAAATGAAGGTCAATTACCGGTTCTTTTCTGTTTTTGACCTGTTTTAATCAGCACAGTTTCTGCCGTGTTAAAAGGCACTGTTCAGAAAGAATCTGTTCAGGTACATAAATGTACATTTACAGTACAAAATCGTTCTGTATGTGCAGTAAATATCTCATTTTTCAACATAGATATCAGCGGCTTATAGCCCGGTTGCGGCTTGTATATCTATTTTGTTTTATTTTTAAAAATAGAGTGGATGCGGCTTATATACAGGTGCCTCTATAGTCCGGAACATACGGTATTTCTGTGGATTAGAGGCAGCGGCTTTGATGCTGTTTGCACACGGTGATCACACTTTATACCTTAGTTATGTCACATTTACTCATTTATATGAATCTGTGTAGTTCAGACTGCGACTAAAGGACCACATATCAACGTCGAACAACGCTCCCACTGTAGAATCACCATTATTCACTCATTTATATGAACATGTGCAGAGGAGCTCATTTCCACAGGTCTGTATCTTCTGTCAGACAAGAATCCCACTGCAGAAGAGAAAGAAACGACTGGAAACTGTCAGGGTTTGGTGTTTGTTGTGTGTTCCCCCTCCCTTCTGTGTCTGTCTGCTCCTCTCGGGGGCGTGGCTGGGCTAATGCTGCAGTGTGGATCACCTGCTCGGTGGTTCACCTGCAGCTAATTGTCTAATCAGCCCCACTACTTAGTTCTGTCCTCATCCTTTGTTCTTTGTCAGTTCATTCCTCCTCTATCCCTTGTCTACGTCGTCGTCCTGCTTGTCCTTGTCGTCCAGTCTGTCTACCTGTGAGTCTACCCCTGTGTCTTCCCTCCGTCTATGTCTCCAGCCGGTTTCCATCACCACATCCTTCATTCCCGGCAATAAACCTGTTTAACATCTACCTGCGCCTCTGTCTCTGCTTTGGGTCCTCAACCACACTCAGACCATGACAGGAAACACAAGCTTTGTATTAAATAGTCTTAAATCTATAATATTTAACATTAATATCACAGGCTGCAGTGTGCATTTCTATTATGATACAGTGATATTTTATTGAAACAGCACCAAAATGAAACACATCGATAAAGATAAAGTCAAATATTAAATCCGAACGATTCAATGATCTAACGTAGCAATTCTGCTGCAAATCCGACACGCACAAGTCGATGTTTAACTGGACAAAACAGACAATAAAACTACTGTGCAACACTTTTAAAATGTGACTTGTTCCTCCACACCAAAAAAAAGTGAGAACCTGGAGTATTTTCCCCGCTGAACCTGGAGTCCGGGTGGTGTTATTGCTAAATCAGGAGATGAGCTCACGAGTTTTACGCTCTCAGACTCATCCACGGCAGAAATACCCGAGTCCAGGTTTATGACGTCTCAGATTTACGTCCTGAACCGATGATGTTTCAGTGTGAAATCGGACGTCCTGCTCCGGGGGAGGTAAAACTCCTGAACCTCCACAAACGCCGACCGTAAACCCCGAGTTCAGCTTTTAACAACGTGGGAAACACAACTCGATGGTTCCAAACTGTCTGCGCTGATCCAGAGTTATTCTTCACTTACTTTATGCGTTCACAGCGTCTAAAATATTCCCCACGATGAGTTTACGACCAAATATTAACATCAACAAAACCCAACGGACTCAAAGTAAACCAATAATAACAAAATATCCCAATATTCTTAGACGATAAAACAGATTAAAAACAAAAAACTATTAAAACTTACAACATTTACAGGAAATATCTGTAATTTAACAGTTGTATTTTCTTCTGCATTTTATTTGGTTTTGTTGAAGTGTGTTTTCCTCTTGTGTGTTTGTTTTTTGTGTATCGTTTGTGCGATTTTGACGTCCCAGGTTTTCCCCTGTCTCAGCGTCTGTGTGTTTGATTATGAATAAATTCTAAAAAAAAAAGAAAAAAAAGAAATAAGATCAAGATTGGGGATGTCATTTATTTATGTATTTATTTTTAATTATATTTATGAACAAAAAAATTAATTAAAAAGCTCAGAATGGGGATGTCTTTTTTTGTTTTTATTTTATTTATGAATAAAATAATAAATAACAACAAAAAAAAAAGAAAGAAATAAACTTGGGATTGGGGATATCATTTATTTATTTATATTTTATTTAATTTCATGTATGAATAAATTAATAAATAACAAAAAAGAGACATAACCTTGGGATTGGAGATATCATTTATTTTTTATTTTATTAACAAAAAAAAATAGAAATAAGCTCGAGATTGGGGATGTCACTTATTTATTTACAATTTTATTTATGAGTAAATTAATAAATAACAAAAAAAGAAAAAAGAAATAAGCTTGAGATTGAGGATAGCATGTATTTATTTATTTATTTATTTTTTATTTTATTTATGAATAAATGCATAAATAACAAAAAAAAAGAAGCTCGAGATTGGGGATATCATTTATTTATTTTTTATATTTTATTAATGAATAAGTTTTTTAGTTTTTTTTAAGGAAAAAGGAAATAAGATCAGGACTGGAGATTCATTTATTTATTAAAAATTTTATTTACAAATAAATTAATAAATAAAAAATAAGCTTGTGATTGGGGGATATCATTCATTTATTTATTTTTAGTTTTATTTATTTATTTTTGGGAGCGGGAGGGATTTTTTAAGGAAAATTTTAAACATTTTATTAGTTTTTTTTCTAATTACCAATAAAAAATGAAAAAAAGAATGAAAAAAGAATGCTAACAGCGCACTTCCTGCCTCCTGGACAGTAAAACGGTTTGTAATTTGATGCAGACAAAACGCAGCAAACTTAATAAATGGTGATGGGAACAGAGGGGGCGGCTGCTCTTGTGGCTGCCTGCCTCACACACTGAGCACTTTCTGAAACGTTTCATACTTGTCTTGTTTTTATTTTTTATTTTATGATGATTATTTATGTTTAGATTAGTTTGTATTGTGATTTTACTGTGTTTCTTCATCTGTAACGCCCCCTGGAGGCTGCCGTGATGCTGCAGGACACAGAGGAGGGACACTTTTGTCCTGAGGGCTGTAAAAACTTCACTTCACCTGAGTTTTCCTCCTGTCAGTGTGAGATGAAGCTCATCATGTTTTCCTCTTCAGAACAATGTCTCGTGTTAAGATACAGATTTATTACTTTGACCTCAGTCTGAGCTCCAAAAGGGAAAACAGTTTGAAGAAAAAAGAAACAAATCCGGGCCGTAAATGGATTTAGTGTTTTTGGACGAGCTGAACTTTTGTCTTTGTTAAAGCCGCATTAAACCGAGAGCCAAAGTTTCTCCACAACAACAGAATCTGGAGCCTGAACAAAGGAACGCTGAGAAGGAGGCGAAGGTAAAGCTAAGTTTAGAGAAGAGAGGAGGGAGGAGAGGAGGAGAGGAGAGGGAGGAGAGGAGGCGAGGAGAGGAGAAAAGGAAGAGAGGAGGGAGGAGAGGAGGAGAGGAGAGGAGAAAAGGAGGAGAGGAGAGGAGAGAGGAGGGAGGAGAGGAGAGGAGAGAGGAGGGAGGAGAGGAGGAGAGGAGAGGAGAGAGGAGGGAGGAGAGGAGAGGAGGGAGGAGGGAGGAGAGGAGAGGAGAGAGGAGGGAGGAGAGGAGAGGAGAGGGGAGGGAGGAGAGGAGGCGAGGAGAGGAGAAAAGGAGGAGAGGAGAGGAGAGAGGAGGGAGGAGAGGAGAGGAGAGAGGAGGGAGGAGAGGAGGAGAGGAGAGGAGAGAGGAGGGAGGAGAGGAGAGGAGGGAGGAGGGAGGAGAGGAGGCGAGGAGAGGAGAAAAGGAGGAGAGGAGGGAGGAGAGGAGAAAAGGAGGAGAGGAGAGAGGAGGGAGGAGAGGAGGGAGGAGAGAGAAGCAAGGAGAGAGGGACGAGGGGAGGAAGGAGACAGGAGTGTAGAGAGAGGAGCTAGGAGCGAGGAAGGAGAGAAGAGCAAGGAGAGAGGATCTGAGGAAAGAGGAGCAAGGAGAGAGGAGCAAGGAAAGAGGAGAGGAAGGAGGAACAAGGAGAGAGGAGAGGAGAAAGGAATGAGGAGAGAGGAACGAGAAGGAAGGAGAGAGGAATGAGGAGAGAGGAATGAGGAGGAAGGAGAGGAACAAGAAGAGAGGAGTGAGGAAGGAGAGGAGGAAGGAGAGGAGGAAGGAGAGGAGCAGCAGAACAATGGTTCTTTCAGAGCCTCTGAGTGTCATGGTCTGAGTGTGGTTGAGGACCCAAAGCAGAGACAGAGGCGCAGGTAGATGTTAAACAGGTTTATTGCCGGGATTGAAGGATGTGGTGATGGAAACAGGCTGGAGACAGACGGAGGGAAGACACAGGGGTCGACTCATAGGTCGACAGACTGGACGACAAGGGCAGGACGAGGATGAGGTGGACAAGGGACAGAGGAGGAATGAACTGACACAGAACAAAGGACAAGGACAGAACTAAGTAGTGGAGCTGATTAGACAATGAGCTGCAGGTGCTCCACACTGCAGCATGAGCCCAGCCACGCCCCCGAGAGGAGCAGACAGAACCAGAAGGGAGGAGGAACACATAACAAACACCAAACCCTGACACTGAGGGACCAGGGACCAGACCCTGTCCAGATCTAAGTGGATCCAAACGTTCCAAACTCCAGGATCCGACTCCGGTCACGGCTTTAAGGGTTTAGGATTTAGACGCTTCTGTGAGAGGACGAATGAGGAAACGAGGAAACGAGGATTAGACACGTCACCACAAAACTTTAACTTTACTGATCCACAAGGGAAATGATTTGGACTCAGCAGCTCAAACATCACAATATAAGAGAAGAACAAAGACCAAACTGTATAAAAGTTAATATAAATGTAAGTATAAAATAAAAATAAGTAGCAAAACTGGGACTAAACCTGGACCAGATCAGGACTGAACAAGGAGGAGATGCAGGAGCCTCCACCAGACTCACCAACAGCTTCATCCACCAGGCTGTTAGGATGCTGAACTCTCCTCCCTCTCTAAACACCAGGCTGTTAGGATGCTGAACTCTCCTCCCTCTCTAAACACCAGGCTGTTAGGATGCTGAACTCTCCTCCCTCTCTAAACACCAAGCTGTTAGGATGCTGAACTCTCTCCCCTTTAAACACCAGGGTGTTAGGATGCTGAACTCTCTCCCCTCTCGAAACACCAGGCTGTTAGGATGCTGAACTCTCTCCCCTTTCTTACCACCAGGCTGTTAGGATGCTGAACTCTCTCCCCTTTAAACACCAGGCTGTTAGGATGCTGAAGTCTCTCCCCTCTTGAACCACCAGGCTGTTAGGATGCTGAACTCTCTCCCCTCTTGAACCACCAGGCTGTTAGGATGCTGAACTCTCTCCCCTCTTGAACCGCCAGGCTGTTAGGATGCTGAACTCTCTCCCCTCTCTAAACACCAGGCTGTTAGGATGCTGAAGTCTCTCCCCTCTTGAACCACCAGGCTGTTAGGATGCTGAAGTCTCTCCCCTCTTGAACCACCAGGCTGTTAGGATGCTGAAGTCTCTCCCCTCTTGAACCACCAGGCTGTTAGGATGCTGAACTCTCTCCCCTCTTGAACTACCAGGCTGTTAGGATGCTGAACTCTCCCCCCTCTCTAAACAACAGGCTGTTAGTATGCTGAACTCTCTCCCCTCTCTAAACACCAGGCTGTTAGGATGCTGAAGTCTCTCCCCTCTTGAACCACCAGGCTGTTAGGATGCTGAACTCTCTCCCCTCTTGAACCACCAGGCTGTTAGGATGCTGAACTCTCTCCCCTCTTGAACCACCAGGCTGTTAGGATGCTGAACTCTCTCCCCTCTTGAACCACCAGGCTGTTAGGATGCTGAACTCTCCCCCCTCTCTAAACAACAGGCTGTTAGGATGCTGAACTCTCTCCCCTCTCTAAACACCAGGCTGTTAGGATGCTGAAGTCTCTCCCCTCTTGAACCACCAGGCTGTTAGGATGCTGAACTCTCTCCCCTCTCTAAACACTAGGCTGTTAGGATGCTGAACTTTCTCCTCTCTTGAACCACCAGGCTGTTAGGATGCTGAACTCTCACCCCTCTTGAAACACCAGGCTGTTAGGATGCTGAACTCTCTCCCCTCTCTAAACACCAGGCTGTTAGGATGCTGAAGTCTCTCCCCTCTTGAACCACCAGGCTGTTAGGATGCTGAACTCTCTCCCCTCTTGAACCACCAGGCTGTTAGGATGCTGAACTCTCTCCCCTCTTTAAACACCAGGCTGTTAGGATGCTGAACTCTCTCCCCTCTCTAAACACCAGGCTGTTAGGATGCTGAACTCTCTCCCCTCTTGAACCACCAGGCTGTTAGGATGCTGAACTCTCTCCCCTCTTTAAACACCAGGCTGTTAGAATGCTGAACTCTCTCCCCTCTCTAAACACCATGCTGTTAGGATGCTGAAGTCTCTCCCCTCTTAAACCACCAGGCTGTCAGGATGCTGAACTCTCTCCCCTCTTGAAACACCATGCTGTTAGGATGCTAAACTCTCCCCCCTCTCTAAACATCAGGCTGTTAGGATGCTGAACTCTCTCCCCTCTCAAAACACTAGGCTGTTAGGATGCTGAAGTCTCTCCCCTCTCTAAACATCAGGCTGTTAGGATGCTGAACTCTCTCCCCTCTCTAAACACCAGGCTGTTAGGATGCTGAACTCTCTCTTCTTTGTAAACACCAGGCTGTTAGGATGCTGAACTCTCTCCCCTCTCTAAACACCAGGCTGTTAGGATGCTGAACTCTCTCCCCTCTGTAAACACCAGGCTGTTAGGATGCTGAACTCTCTCCCCTCTGTAAACACCAGGCTGTTAGGATGCTGAACTCTCTCCCCTCTCTAAACACCAGGCTGTTAGGATGCTGAAGTCTCTCCCCTCTTCAACCACCAGGCTGTTAGGATGCTGAACTCTCTCCCCTCTCTAAACACCAGGCTGTTAGGATGCTGAACTCTCTCCCCTCTTGAACCACCAGGCTGTTAGGATGCTGAACTCTCTCCCCTCTTGAACCACCAGGCTGTTAGGATGCTGAACTCTCTCCCCTCTCTAAACACCAGGCTGTTAGGATGCTGAACTCTCTCCCCTCTTGAAACACCAGGCTGTTAGGATGCTGAACTCTCTCCCCTCTTGAACCACCAGGCTGTTAGGATGCTGAACTCTCGCCCCTCTCTAAACACCAGGCTGTTAGGATGCTGAACTCTCTCCCCTCTCTAAACACCAGGCTGTTAGGATGCTGAACTCTCTCCCCTCTTGAACCACCAGGCTGTTAGGATGCTGAACTCTCTCCCTTCTGTAAACACTAGGCTGTTACGATGCTGAACTCTCTCCCCTCTTGAACCACCAGGCTGTTAGGATGCTGAACTCTCTCCCCTCTCATTTCAATTCTTCAAATGTTTCATGAGGAAACTGACAATAAACTTTTTGAATTGAACTGAACATAATGACGGCGTGTCCAGTCAAATGAAGCTCACTGAGGCCAGCAGTTACAGGGCAAATTTGAATCTGAGTCCCAAATTTGGTATAGAAATTGTTTCCAGGGTAAAATAGTGAAATAAAAACCTCAGGATCATGTAGAATAAGTTAATACGAACATTAAAGACCAAAAATATGGAGTCTGACAGCAGCAGGTACAGAGAGAGGAGTGACGGTTTTTCAATACAAAGTGAACTGGAGCCAGAGTGGGTGGAGCCGGAAGTGCGTCCGTGCTCACTTCCTGTTTGGAACGCTGTCATGTCCGTTTGTATAAACACTCCTAAATTCTGCTCCAAACTGCAAATAAGCATCATGGAAATGAACAACAAAAGACTCATGTTTCCTTGTCCTCGTCTTTCAGTGCTTCCTCCTCCTCTCCTCCTCCTCTCCTCCTCCTCTCCTCCTCCTCTCCACCTTTTCCTCCTCCTCTCCACCTTTTCCTCCTCCTCTCCTCCTCCTCTCCTCTTTCTCCTCCTCTCCTCCTCCTCCTCTCTTTCTCCTCCTCCTCTCCTCCTCCTCCTCTCCTCCTCCTCCTCTCCTCTTTCTCCTCCTCCTCCTCTCCTCCTCCTCCTCTCCTCTTTCTCCTCCTCTCCTCTTTCTCCTCCTCTCCTCCTCCTCTTGTCCTCCTCCTCTCCTCTTTCTCCTCCTCTCCTCCTCTCCTCCTCTCCTCCTCCTCCTCCTCCTCCTCCTCCTCCTCCTCCTCCTCTCCTCCTCCTCCTCCTCTCCTCCTCCTCTCCTCCTCTCCCTGTGTTCTTGCTCTTCTTGCAGAAACACGGTGAAGTTAAACCAAACGATTTTTCCGTTTTGCAGAAATGAGTTTGTCCAGGTTAAAAAAACAGGTCTGAATGAGCGGATGAACAGAGCGGAGGAGGAGGAAGAGGGGGAGGAGGAGGAGAGGCATTCCTCTGAGCGGAGAGAGAGAGAAAGAGAAAGAGTGAAAGAGGGAGGGCTGATCTATAAACCAGATGCTCCCAACACTACTGAGAAAGAGAGAAAGAGGAGGAAGAGGAGGAAGAGGAGGAGGAGAAATGTTTCACTTTAGATGCAACAAAAAAGAGACAGAAGGAGAGAAAGAGCGAGAGGGAAAAGAGGAAAAGAGGAGAGGAGGAATTCAGATGCTCCGAAAACGAACAGGAAAGAGAAAGAAGCAGAGTGGGAGACAAAAGAGAAAGAAGCAGAGTGGGAGACAAAAGAGAAAGAAGCAGAGTGGGAGACAAAAGAGAAAGAAGCAGAGTGGGAGACAAAAGAGAAAGAAGCAGAGTGGGGAGACAAAGAGAAAGAAGCAGAGTGGGAGACAAAAGAGAAAGAAGCAGAGTGGGAGACAAAGAGAAAGAAGCAGAGTGGGAGACAAAAGAGAAAGAAGCAGATTGGGAGACAAAAGATTAAGAAGAAGAGTGAGATACTATAGAGAAAGAAGCAGAGTGGGAGACAAAAGAGAAAGAAGCAGAGTGGGAGACAAAAGAGAAAGAAGCAGAGTGGGAGACAAAAGAGAAAGAAGCAGAGTGGGAGACAAAAGAGAAAGAAGCAGAGTGGGAGACAAAAGAGAAAGAAGCAGAGTGGGAGACAAAGGAGAAAGAAGCAGAGTGGGAGACAAAAGAGAAAGAGAGAGTGGGAGACAAAGAGAAAGAAGCAGAGTGGGAGACAAAGAGAAAGAAGCAGAGTGGGAGACAAAGAGAAAGAAGCAGAGTGGGAGACAAAGAGAAAGAAGCAGAGTGGGAGACAAAGAGAAAGAAGCAGAGTGGGAGACAACAGAGAAAGAAGCAGAGTGGGAGACAAAGAGAAAGAAGCAGAGTGGGAGACAAAAGAGAAAGAAGCAGAGTGGGAGACAAAGAGAAAGAAGCAGAGTGGGAGACAAAAGAGAAAGAAGCAGAGTGGGAGACAAAGAGAAAGAAGCAGAGTGGGAGACAACAGAGAAAGAAGCAGAGTGGGAGACAAAAGAGAAAGAAGCAGAGTGGGAGACAAAGAGAAAGAAGCAGAGTGGGAGACAAAGAGAAAGAAGCAGAGTGGGAGACAAAGAGAAAGAAGCAGAGTGGGAGACAACAGAGAAAGAAGCAGAGTGGGAGACAAAGAGAAAGAAGCAGAGTGGGGAGACAACAGAGAAAGAAGCAGAGTGGGAGACAAAAGAGAAAGAAGCAGAGTGGGAGACAAAAGAGAAAGAAGCAGAGTGGGAGACAAAGAGAAAGAAGCAGAGTGGGAGACAAAGAGAAAGAAGCAGAGTGGGAGACAAAAGAGAAAGAAGCAGAGTGGGAGACAAAAGAGAAAGAAGCAGAGTGGGAGACAAAAGAGAAAGAAGCAGAGTGGGAGACAAAGAGAAAGAAGCAGAGTGGGAGACAAAAGAGAAAGAAGCAGAGTGGGAGACAAAAGAGAAAGAAGCAGAGTGGGAGACAAAAGAGAAAGAAGCAGAGTGGGAGACAAAAGAGAAAGAAGCAGAGTGGGAGACAAAAGAGAAAGAAGCAGAGTGGGAGACAAAAGAGAAAGAAGCAGAGTGGGAGACAAAAGAGAAAGAAGCAGAGTGGGAGACAAAGGAGAAAGAAGCAGAGTGGGAGACAAAAGAGAAAGAAGCAGAGTGGGAGACAAAAGAGAAAGAAGCAGAGTGGGAGACAAAAGAGAAAGAAGCAGAGTGGGAGACAAAAGAGAAAGAAGCAGAGTGGGAGACAAAAGAGAAAGAGAGTCCAAAATGTCAGAGCCAAACACGTAAATCTATCAGAAAATGACTTAAAAGCAGTGAAATTATTTTTACTCTACAACTTCTCTTCAAATAAACGTCTCTGTGAGTTCAGGGCTGGAAATAAGTTTACGGACGTGAAGTTTGAGAGAAACAGACTTCAAACCAGTTTAGGATCAGTGTTCACGGCCTGAGGATCAGTTCAAAGATGCTGAATTCTACATAAAATTCTATAAGTCTCACTAAATTCTACATAAAATGCTTTAAATTTTGCTAAATTCATGATAAAATGCTTTACATTTTGTGAAATTCTACATAAAATGCTTTAAGTTCTGCCCAGTTCTAGATAAATAGACTTAAACTAGTTTATGATTAGTATGAATGGCCTGATAATGAATTTAAAGACGCTAAATTCTAGATAAAATGCTTAAAATTTTGCTAAATTCCAGATAAAATGCTGTATATTGTAGCTAAAATGCATTAATTCTGCTAAATTCTCGATAAAACACTTTAAATTCTGCTAAATTTGCTTTAAAATGTTATAAAATCTGTCAAATTCTAAATAAAACGCTTCAAATTCAGACAAATTCTAGATAAAAAAACTTTAAATTCTGCCTAATTTGAGTTAAAATGCTTTAAATTCTGTTAAATTCTGGATAAAATGTTCAAACTCTTCCAAATTCTAAATAAAATGCTTCAAATTCTGTTAAATTCTGGATAAAACGCTGAAAACAAGATGAAAAACCTGAAATAAGTTTGAAAATCTTGGTCAGAGAAAGTTGCAGAGCGTTGATTCAGATGCTGCTAAAATTAGGGAGAGAAAGATGGAGAGATGAAAGAAGGAAGGAAGGAAGGAAAGAGACTAGGGGGAGTGGAGGAGAGAAGCAAGAGAAAGATGGAGGGAGAAGGAAGGAAACAGGGGTTGCGGGCGGAGGAAAAGAGGAGAGAGGTTAAAGAAGGGACGAAGGAGAGGAAGAGAAAGGGGTGTGAAAGAGAGGAAAAGTGTGAGAAAGAGAAGAGGGAGAGGAAGAAAGAGAGAAAGACAGAGGTGAAGGTTGGCGTGTGAAGGAGAAGAAAGAGAATATGAGAGAGAGAGGAGGCAGAAGAAAGAGAGCGAGAGAGGGAGAATGGAGGGAGAGTGAAAGAGAGAAAGAGAGGAAGAGGAAGGGGTGAGAGAGAAAGAGAGGGAGAGAGAGAGTGAGGGGTGGTGCAGACAGAGGGATGAGAGAGTGAGAAGGAAAGAAAGACACAGGTGTGTCGTGGTTATGATGGAGAGAGAAAGAAGGGATGATGTATGAAAGAGAGAGAGAGAGCAGAGCTACCGAAAGAAGGAGGGAGGGAGCGTGAAAGAGAGAAAAAGAGAGAAAGAGAGAAAAGCTGCAGAAAGAAAGGAGGGAATGTAAAAGAGAAAGAGAAAGGTGCAAAAAGAAGGAGAGAGGGAGTGTAAAGAAAGAGAGAGTAAAACGGAAGAAAGGAGGGGGGAAGAAGTGTGAAAGAAAAAGAGAGAGCAGAGCTGCAGAAAGAAGGAGAGAGGGAGTGTGAAAGAGAGAAAGAGAAGGAAAGAGGGGAGAAAGAAAGAGAAGAGAGAGAAAAAGAGAGAGTAGAGCAGAAAAAGGAGGAGGAAGTGTGTATGAGAGAGAGAGAGAGAGAGAAAGGGAGAAAGCGGCAGAAAGAAGGAGAGAGGGAACGTGAAAGAGAGAAAGAGAAGGAAAGAGAAAGAGAGTAGAGTAAAACAGAAGAAAGAAGGATGAAGGGAGTGTGAAAGAGAGAAAGAGAGGGAAAGAGAAGAGAGTAAAACAGAAGAAAGAAGGATGAAGGGAGTGTGAAAGAGTGAAAGAGAGGGAAAGAGAAGAGAGTAAAACAGAAGAAAGAAGGATGAAGGGAGTGTGAAAGAGAGAAAGAGAGGGAAAGAGAAGAGAGTAAAACAGAAGAAAGAAGGATGAAGGGAGTGTGAAAGAGAGAAAGAGAGGGAAAGAGAAGAGAGTAAAACAGAAGAAAGAAGGATGAAGGGAGTGTGAAAGAGAGAAAGAGAGGGAAAGAGAAGAGAGTAAAACAGAAGAAAGAAGGATGAAGGGAGTGTGAAAGAGTGAAAGAGAGGGAAAGAGAAGAGAGTAAAACAGAAGAAAGAAGGATGAAGGGAGTGTGAAAGAGAGAAAGAGAGGGAAAGAGAAGAGAGTAAAACAGAAGAAAGAAGGAGGGAGGGAGTGTGAAAGAGAGAAAGAGAAGGAAAGAGAAAGAGAAGAGAGTAAAACAGAGGAAAGAAGGATGAAGGGAGTGTGAAAGAGAGAAAGAGAAGGAAAGAGAAAGAGAAGAGAGTAAAACAGAAGAAAGAAGGAGGGAGGGAGTGTGAAAGAGAGAAAGAGAGAGGAAGCTGCAGAAAGAAGGAGGGAGGGAGTGTAAAAGAAAAAGAAGGACAGAGTAGCGCTGCAGAAAGAAGGAGAAAGAAGGAGGGAGTGTGAAAGAGAGAAGGAAGAGAGAAAAAGAGAGAGAGTAAAGCTGAAGAAAAAGGAGGGAGAGAATGTGAAAAAGAGAGAGGAAAATGGAAGAAAAAAGGAGAGAGGAAGCGTGAAAGAGAGAGAGTAGAGCAGAAAAAGGAGGGAGGAAGTGTGTATGAGTGAAGGAGAGAAGGAGGGAGGGAAGGAGGGAGTGTGAAAGAGAGAAGAAAGAGAGAAAAAGAGATTAAGGTTGCAGAGAAAGGAGGGAGAGAATGTGAAAAAGAGAGAGGAAAATGGAAAAAAGGAGAGAGGAAATGTGTGGGAGAGAGTAAAAGGGTAGAAAGAAGGAGGGAGGAAGTGTGTGAGAGAAGGAGAGAGAGGAGGAGGGAAGGGAGGAAGTGTGTGTGAGAGAAGGAGAGAGAGAAGGAGGGGAGGAGGGAGGAAGTGTGTGTGAGAGAAGGAGAGAGAGAAGGAGGGAAGGAGGGAGGAAGAGTGAAGAGGAGGAGGAGAGAGAGGAGGAGGGAAGGAGGGAGGAAGTGTGTGTGAGAGAAGGAGAGAGAGGAGGAGGGAAGGAGGGAGGGAAGAGTGTGTGAGAGGAGAGAGAGGAGGAGGGAAGGAGGGAGGGAAGAGTGAAGAGGAGGAGGAGAGAGAGGAGGAGGGAAGGAGGGAGGGAAGAGTGTGTGAGAGAAGGAGAGAGAGAAGGAGGGAAGGAGGGAGGGAAGAGTGAAGAGGAGGAGGAGAGAGAGGAGGAGGGAAGGAGGGAGGAAGAGTGTGTGAGAGAAGGAGAGAGAGGAGGAGGGAAGGAGGGAGGGAAGAGTGAAGAGGAGGAGGAGAGAGAGGAGGAGGGAAGGAGGGAGGAAGAGTGTGTGAGAGAAGGAGAGAGAGGAGGAGGGAAGGAGGGAGGGAAGAGTGAAGAGGAGGAGGAGAGAGAGGAGGAGGGAAGGAGGGAGGAAGAGTGTGTGAGAGAAGGAGAGAGAGGAGGAGGGAAGGAGGGAGGGAAGAGTGTGTGAGAGAAGGAGAGAGAGGAGGAGGGAAGGAGGGAGGAAGTGTGTGTGAGAGAAGGAGAGAGAGGAGGAGGGAAGGAGGGAGGAAGAGTGTGTGAGAGAAGGAGAGAGAGGAGGGAAGGAGGGAGGGAAGAGTGTGTGAGAGGAGGAGAGAGAGGAGGAGGGAAGGAGGGAGGGAAGAGTGAAGAGGAGGAGGAGAGAGAGGAGGAGGGAAGGAGGGAGGGAAGTGTGAAGAGGAGGAGGAGAGAGAGGAGGAGGGAAGGAGGGAGGGAAGAGTGAAGAGGAGGAGGAGAGAGAGGAGGAGGGAAGGAGAGAGGGAAGAGTGAAGAGGAGGAGGAGAGAGAGGAGGAGGGAAGGAGGGAGGGAAGAGTGAAGAGGAGGAGGAGAGAGAGGAGGAGGGAAGGAGGGAGGGAAGTGTGTGTGAGAGAAGGAGAGAGAGGAGGAGGGAAGGAGGGAGGGAAGAGTGAAGAGGAGGAGGAGAGAAAGTTCATTCACTTCTTTTCGAGTCTTTCTCCAAACACAAGTCAAACATCAGTGGATCCTTCAGACTCGTAAAAGCTCCACCTGCTTTACCACAAAATACTGCGAAAATACTGCGAAAATACTGCGAAAATACTGCGAAAATACTGCGAAAATACTGCGAAAATACTGCGAAAATACTGTGAAAATACTGTGAAAAGTACTACGACCTCAGAGGACTTTTACTTTTGCTCGTCCAGGATTCTCAGGTAGGACATTTTCACAACTTAAACTGTGAAAAGTTTCATCTGTAAAAGTTAAAATGTCTCAAATGAAGAACTTTAAATTCACTTTTTGCACTGAAAATAAGAAATGCATTTTGGTAAAACTCTAAACACTGAATTTAGAAAAGAAATCTGACGATACTGACAGAAAATCAACTCATAAAGTGAAATATTCTGAATTTTATTGCTTTTTAATTGATGCAGATTTAACTCTTTGCAGTGTTGTTCTTCACGAATGTTCTTTTATTCTTATTGTTTTAGAAGTTAAAAAGAAGAAAAGTTTCACATAAAACATAAAACGGCAGGGATTAAAATGGCATTTTTTTAAAGTACAATAACCCAGTAAAAAACACAAAAAATAGAAAAAAAGGTTTAATCTAAAAGTTAAAATGGCCTAGATTAAAATAATAAGAATTAAAAAAACTGTTTAAAAAAGTCCAAAAAAGAAAAAAACAGTAAAAAGAAAAAAATTCGAATCTAAAAGTTTAATAAAAATGGCAAAGATTAAAAGAAAAAAGTACAAAAAAGTACCAAAAAACACATTTAAAAAAGTACAAAAAACAGTAAAAAAAAAAAAAGTTTCATACAAAACTTAAAATGGCGTGGATTTAAAAAAGAAAAAAAAAAGTACAAAAAACCCCAGTAAAAAACACAAAAAAGTGAAAAAAACAAACAAAAATAGTTTCATCTAAAACTTAAAATGGCGTGGATTTAAAAAAATAACTGTTAAAAAAAGTCCAAAAAAGAAAACTAACGTAAAAAACACAGTAAAAAGACAAAATGTTTAATTTAAAAGTTAAATAAAAATGGCTTAAAAGAAAAAAGTACAAAAAGTACCAAAAAAACTGTAAAAAACACAGTTAAAAAACACAGTTAAAAAAGTACAAAAATCAGTAAAAACCACAGTTTAAAAAGTTACCCAGATTTAACTCTTTGCAGTGTTGTTCATCTCAAATCCTCTTTATATTGTCTCATATCATTTTAGAAGTAAAAAAATTAAAACCAAAACCTTACGTTGCTTGAGTTAAAACGAGAAATGACAGAAAAACTTTCATTTACCCAGATTTAACTCTTTGCAGTGTTGTTGATGTTATTATGAGACTTTTTGTACTTAAAATAATTAATTTTGTAATAACACTTTACACTTAAAATTAAAAGACAAAATACTTAAATGTTGCTTGAATTAAGACAAGAAATGACAGAAAATCTACTCAAAAAAGTAAAATATTCTTAATTTTCGTTCTTTTAATTGACCCAGATTTAACTCTTTGCAGTGTTGTTGTTGTCAAATGCTCTTTTATTGTTTAAACAGTAAAAGTTGCAGAGTAAAAGTAAAATTTGCCGTATCTGTGTAAATTAGATTTTTTATTTGGAGATTTTTGGCGTCTTGACTTTTCTAAATCTCAGTGCTGCCAGCAGAGGGCGCACGGAGTGTCATTTGAGCAGCGAAACTGTAGAAATGAGTTTAGTGAAGGCATCTGGAGCATGTCTCAGGGTTAAAGCTCCACTGCGGGACATTTCACCACATTAGAACTTGGTTACAGAGAGAAAAGTCAGTTTAGCAGGAAAACAGAACTTCAGACACAGGGACTCGTTTTGAGAGATTTTCTTACTTTAACATTTCCCCGTAAGGAAATTTCACTTTTTTCCAGAGCATTTTCACTTATTCTAGTTTTTTCTGTTTTTTTACTGTTTTTTGTACATTTTAACTGTGTTTTTTACTGTCCTTTCTACTTTTTTACTCTGTTTTTTACTGTTTTTTAATACTTTTTAACTTTTTTTTTTACTGTTTTTATACTTTTTAACGGTTTTTACTGTCCTTTGTACTTTTTGACTGTGTTTTTACTGTTTTTTATATTTTTAACAGTTTTTTTAACTGTTTTTTATACTTTTAAACTTTTTTTTACTGTGTTTTATACTTTTTAACTGTTTTTTTTACCGTTTTTATACTTTTTAAACTGTTTTTTACTGTTTTATATGCTTTTTAACTTTGTTTTTTACTGTCCTTTCTACTTTTTGACTGTTTGTCCTGGTTTTTTTTATATACTTTTTAACTTTTTTTTTTTACTGTTTTATGTTTTCTATAACTGTGCATAATTTTCTAACCGTAAAAGATAGAAACAGACTTTTTGGTCGACTCCTCTCGACTGTGTGTTTACGACGATTGAAAAAGTCGCTCTAAGTGCAGTTTTTTCTCAAATAAATGGACAATTAATTTGCATAATTGTGCATCTCTTTCTATTTTTATTTAAAGGTTTATTTCAGTCCAAATGAACAAATCCAAATGTAATTTCCACCCTGGAAATGCAGAAGTGCTGTGGCTCTGGCCCTGGACCTGACAGGAGCTGTTTCCAGGACTGGACCAGGAAAGTCATGGAGCCACTGCACTTTTTTTGTTTTTAGGGCAATAAGGAGATTTTTAATTTACTTACAGACTTGAGATTTTGCATTTTTGTAGCTCAGGCCCGAAATTAAGCATTTTTTATGTCCAAAAAGTTGTTTCTACACTGCAAAAAAGGCCTATAAAAAACAAACAAAAAAACCCCACCAATTTTGAGGTAAAAATGCCCTATTTTAAGTGAAATTTTCTGCCAGTGCAGTAAGAACTTTTCACTTACGAAGTTTTCTTAAAACAAATCTTGTTCTAAGCAGAAAACACGAGTTTCAAGTGTTTATGGACAGATTTTTCCCCTTATTGGTTTGAGGAGGAAGTGAAAGAGGCTTAACCTGGACTGAGTTCATATAAAAAGTGCTTAGAATAAGTTGTAATATCGAGATAAGATAAATCAGGAGGAATATCTGGAAACAAGTTAAAAAAAAATCATCTTATTAAGTAAAACAATCTTAAAATTGATCTTTTAAGATGAATCTGCTTAATTCAAGTCAGTTTAACTATGCTAGAAAATCCTTTTTGCAGTGTACATGTTTGCTGTGGGTTTTGTATAAAAGAGTGAATTTTATTTTCTGTGTTTTTTCCATCTCTATTTCTGGTCCTGTGGCTTTTCTCACAGCCTCATGACACAACTACAGCAGCAGATTGTGAAATAACAGGTTGGGCTGAACAAAAGGAGGCAGAACACTTCATTAGGGGTAAAAGGGGCAGTAGAAAAAAAGTCCAGGTGGGGAGAGGCAAGTGAACAGCAGCAGCAGTGAGTTGTCGCTCGGCAGCGGCGTAGTGATACGTGAGAAAATAGTCCCTCAGTGTGCGACGATTCAGGCGACGCGAGGTTAGTTTGATTTGGGGGTGGGGGCAGTTTGGGGTTAATGTAAATCAGCAGAGGCAGATTCACACTGGAGCTTTGCAGATGTGTGTGTGTGTGTGTGTGTGAGAGTGAACAGTATGTGTGAACAGGCTCGTTCTTGTCTCTCATTTCCATAGAGTTATAAGTGATACAGTTATAGCGTCCTGCAGGCTCAGAAATCACCTGTTCTGTTCTGACGAGAAAACAAACCGCACATTTAGGCATCTGATTTATCATGGAACAAAACTACAATTACGTCACAAAATCACCGCAGAAAACCAAATCTAGTCGAGTTAAGATGACTTAAATTAAGAAAGTTTGATCAGGATTTGAGTACATTTCACTTGACGAGTAAAATAATCTGCCAGTGGAACGAGAAAAACAACTTTTTGGGCTTAAAATAAGAAACTAAATCAAATGTTGGTTGAATTAAGACAAAAACACTGATTCCACTGGCAGATACTTGGACTTGAATCTGCTCAAATAAAGTAAAATATGCTCAATTTAAGTCATTTTAACTGACCTACATATGGTTTTATCCAGTGAAGGACACAAAAATGAACCAAACTAAAACTCAGACCTGAAGGAGCTGCAAGAAACACAAAAGTTCAGGTCATTTCATATTAAAGACGTTTACGTGAGAGTTTTAATTCTGAAGAAGAATTAATTCTGCTTTAAAAAGTCCAGGTAAATGCTGAAGTCTTAAGGAAAACTCCATCCATTAATTTTCCTCTGCCTATCCCGTTATAGGCCAGTTTTAGTCCTGGTTTAGTCCAGTTTTAGGCCTGGTTTAGTCCAGTTTTAGTCCTGGTTTAGTCCAGTTTAATCCTGGTTTAGTCCAGTTTTAGTCCAGTTCTAGTCCAGTTCTAGTCCAGTTCTAGTCCAGTTTTAGTCCTGGTTTAGGCCATGTTTAGTCCACTTTTAGTCCAGTTTTAGGCCTGGTTTAGTCCAGTTTTAGTCCAGTTTTAGTGCAGTTCTAGTCCAGTTTTAGTCCTGGTTTAGGCCATGTTTAGTCCACTTTTAGTGCAGTTTTAGTCCAAGTTTTCGTCCCGGTTTTGTCCATTTTTAACCCGTTATTGTCCAGTTTTAGTCCTGCTTTAGTCCAGTTTTAGTCCACGTTTTAGTCCAGTTTTAGTGCAGTTCTAGTCCAGTTTTAGTCCAGTTTTAGTCCAGTTTTAGTGCAGTTCTAGTCCAGTTTTAGTCCAGTTTTAGTCCTGGTTTAGTCCTTGTTTAGTCCTGGTTTAGTCCTGGTTTAGTCCTGGTTTAGTCCTGGTTTAGTCCTGCTTTAGTCCAGTTTTAGTCCAGTTCTAGTCCAGTTTTAGTCCAGTTTTAGTCCTGGTTTAGTCCTGGTTTAGTCCTGGTTTAGTCCTGCTTTAGTCCAGTTTTAGTCCAGTTTTAGTCCTGGTTTAGTCCTGGTTTAGTCCATGGATAATGACTAAGACAAAACGAGCGGCTTTTCCTGATGAAAATGATGATTCAGAATTAAACTTAATCCTGAAGTCAGTGAGTTTGTTCTGATTTTAAAGCCGAATAAATTTCTTCCTGGATCATGTAAACGTTTCTTCTTCTTCAAAATAATTCATATTTTTTTCCCTTTAATTTTCATTTTCATTTTTTTCTTAAATTTTTCTTTCATTTTTTTAAATTAAATTTTTTCTTAATCGCTCGTTTTGGGGAGGTTAATCGCTCTGTTTGGGGAGGTTAATCGCTCTGTTTGGGGAGGTTAATCGCTCTGTTTGTGGAGGTTAATCGCTCTGTTTGGGGAGGTTAATCGCTCTGTTTGGGGAGGTTAATCGCTCTGTTTGTGGAGGTTAATCGCTCTGTTTGGGGAGGTTAATCGCTCTGTTTGTGGAGGTTAATCGCTCTGTTTGGGGAGGTTAATCGCTCTGTTTGGGGAGGTTAATCGCTCTGTTTGGGGAGGTTAATCGCTCTGTTTGTGGAGGTTAATCGCTCTGTTTGGGGAGGTTAATCGCTCTGTTTGGGGAGGTTAATCGCTCTGTTTGTGGAGGTTAATCGCTCTGTTTGGGGAGGTTAATCGCTCTGTTTGGGGAGGTTAATCGCTCTGTTTGGGGAGGTTAATCGCTCTGTTTGGGGAGGTTAATCGCTCTGTTTGGGGAGGTTAATCGCTCTGTTTGTGGAGGTTAATCACTCTGTTTGGGGAGGTTAATCGCTCTGTTTGTGGAGGTTAATCACTCTGTTTGGGGACGTTAATCGCTCTGTTTGGGGAGGTTAATCGCTCTGTTTGGGGAGGTTAATCGCTCTGTTTGTGGAGGTTAATCGCTCTGTTTGTGGAGGTTAATCGCTCTGTTTGGGGAGGTTAATCGCTCTGTTTGGGGAGGTTAATCGCTCTGTTTGGGGAGGTTAATCGCTCTGTTTGGGGAGGTTAATCGCTCTGTTTGTGGAGGTTAATCACTCTGTTTGGGGAGGTTAATCGCTCTGTTTGTGGAGGTTAATCACTCTGTTTGGGGAGGTTAATCGCTCTGTTTGGGGAGGTTAATCGCTCTGTTTGGGGAGGTTAATCGCTCTGTTTGGGGAGGTTAATCGCTCTGTTTGGGGAGGTTAATCGCTCTGTTTGGGGAGGTTAATCGCTCTGTTTGGGGAGGTTAATCGCTCTGTTTGGGGAGGTTAATCGCTCTGTTTGGGGAGGTTAATCGCTCTGTTTGGGGAGGTTAATCGCTCTGTTTGTGGAGGTTAATCGCTCTGTTTGTGGAGGTTAATCGCTCTGATTGGGGAGGTTAATCGCTCTGCTTGGGGTTGTTAATCGCTCTGTTTGGGGAGGTTAATCGCTCTGTTTGGGGAGGTTAATCGCTCTGTTTGTGGAGGTTAATCGCTCTGTTTGTGGAGGTTAATCGCTCTGTTTGGGGAGGTTAATCGCTCTGTTTGGGGAGGTTAATCGCTCTGTTTGGGGAGGTTAATCGCTCTGTTTGGGGAGGTTAATCGCTCTGTTTGTGGAGGTTAATCGCTCTGTTTGGGGAGGTTAATCGCTCTGTTTGGGGAGGTTAATCGCTCTGTTTGGGGAGGTTAATCGCTCTGTTTGGGGAGGTTAATCGCTCTGTTTGGGAGGTTAATCGCTCTGTTTGGGGAGGTTAATCGCTCTGTTTGGGGAGGTTAATCGCTCTGTTTGGGGAGGTTAATCGCTCTGTTTGGGGAGGTTAATCGCTCTGTTTGGGGAGGTTAATCGCTCTGTTTGGGGAGGTTAATCGCTCTGTTTGGGGAGGTTAATCGCTCTGTTTGGGGAGGTTAATCGCTCTGTTTGGGGAGGTTAATCGCTCTGTTTGGGGAGGTTAATCGCTCTGTTTGGGGAGGTTAATCGCTCTGTTTGTGGAGGTTAATCGCTCTGTTTGTGGAGTTTAATCGCTCTGTTTGGGGAGGTTAATCGCTCTGTTTGTGGAGGTTAATCGCTCTGTTTGGGGAGGTTAATCGCTCTGTTTGGGGAGGTTAATCGCTCTGTTTGGGGAGGTTAATCGCTCTGTTTGGGAGGTTAATCGCTCTGTTTGGGAGGTTAATCGCTCTGTTTGGGGAGGTTAATCGCTCTGTTTGGGGAGGTTAATCGCTCTGTTTGGGAGGTTAATCGCTCTGTTTGGGTGGTTAATCGCTCTGTTTGGGGAGGTTAATCGCTCTGTTTGGGGAGGTTAATCACTCTGTTTGGGGAGGTTAATCGCTCTGTTTGGGAGGTTAATCGCTCTGTTTGGGGAGGTTAATCGCTCTGTTTGGGAGGTTAATCGCTCTGTTTGGGGAGGTTAATCGCTCTGTTTGGGGAGGTTAATCGCTCTGTTTGGGGAGAGGTTAATCGCTCTGTTTGGGGAGGTTAATCGCTCTGTTTGGGGAGGTTAATCGCTCTGTTTGGGGAGGTTAATCGCTCTGTATTGGGATGTTAATCGCTCTGTTTGGGGAGGTTAATCGCTCTGTTTGGGGAGGTTAATCGCTCTGTTTGGGGAGGTTAATCGCTCTGTTTGGGGAGGTTAATCGCTCTGTTTGGGGAGGTTAATCGCTCTGTTTGGGGAGGTTAATCGCTCTGTTTGGGGAGGTTAATCGCTCTGTTTGGGGAGGTTAATCGCTCTGTTTGGGGAGGTTAATCGCTCTGTTTGGGGAGGTTAATCGCTCTGTTTGGGGAGGTTAATCGCTCTGGTTTGGTAGGTTAATCGCTCTGTTTGGGGAGGTTAATCGCTCTGTTTGGGGAGGTTAATCGCTCTGTTTGGGGAGGTTAATCGCTCTGTTTGGGGAGGTTAATCGCTCTGTTTGGGGAGGTTAATCGCTCTGTTTGGGGAGGTTAATCGCTCTGTTTGGGGAGGTTAATCGCTCTGTTTGGGGAGGTTAATCGCTCTGTTTGGGAGGTTAATCGCTCTGTTTGGGAGGTTAATCGCTCTGTTTGGGGAGGTTAATCGCTCTGTTTGGGGAGGTTCACCGCTCTGTTATGGGAGGTTAATCGCTCTGTTTGGGGAGGTTAATCGCTCTGTTTGGGGAGGTTAATCGCTCTGTTTGGGGAGGTTAATCGCTCTGTTTGGGGAGGTTAATCGCTCTGTTTGGGGAGGTTAATCGCTCTGTTTGGGGAGGTTAATCGCTCTGTTTGGGGAGTTTAATCGCTCTGTTTGGGGAGGTTAATCGCTCTGTTTGGGGAGGTTAATCGCTCTGTTTGGGGAGGTTAATCGCTCTGTTTGGGGAGGTTAATCGCTCTGTTTGGGGAGGTTAATCGCTCTGTTTGGGGAGGTTAATCGCTCTGTTTGGGGAGGTTAATCGCTCTGTTTGGGGAGGTTAATCGCTCTGTTTGGGGAGGTTAATCGCTCTGTTTGGGGAGGTTAATCACTCTGTTTGGGGAGGTTAATCGCTCGTTTTGGGGAGGTTAATCGCTCTGTTTGGGGAGGTTAATCGCTCGTTTTGGGGAGGTTAATCGCTCTGTTTGGGGAGGTTAATCGCTCTGTTTGGGGAGGTTAATCGCTCTGTTTGGGGAGGTTAATCGCTCTGTTTGGGGAGGTTAATCGCTCTGTTTGGGGAGGTTAATCACTCTGTTTGGGGAGGTTAATCGCTCTGTTTGGGGAGGTTAATCGCTCTGTTTGGGGAGGTTAATCGCTCTGTTTGGGGAGGTTAATCGCTCGTTTTGGGGAGGTTAATCGCTCTGTTTGGGGAGGTTAATCGCGCGGTCAAAGCTCCCGTGTGTGTTCAGTGTTTCTGTTTGTGTGGGTCTCTGGGAAGTGCTCGTGTTTTACAGAAGAAGAAGAAGAGCGTGGAAAACAGATGTGTCCAGAACATGTGCAGATGATCATAACACAAGTGTTCGCTCAGACCCACGGAGCGCAGGCCTGACCTCCATTTAAAGCTCCGCCACGGGACATTTTTCAGGCTGTTTAAACACTCTGGACACGTTGGGAAGGATCAGCTCTGAAGTATTGTGGGTTAAACCTGCTTGTGTCCAGTGTCGGGAAAGTTCAGTTTCTACATGAATCGTTCGGTAATTCTCCACCTTCTTCCCAGTCGCCAAAGGATTTCTGAAGAACTTTAATAAGTAAAGTCTGATTCAGCACCTTTATAAATGGACTAAATTTTGTGCACTAATAAACAGATCGTGGTTTATGTGTAATAAACATCTAAGACTGCGCTTGGACTGCAGGGCTTAAAGCTCAGTGTGGATTTTTTTGTGAAATCTGTTTTTTTTTGTGAGCTCGTTCACATTTCCAATTAGATGCGACTTGTTTGTGCAAAAAAGGATTTTCTAGCATAATTAAACTGACTTGAATTAAGCAGATTTGTCTTAAAAGATCAATTTTAAGGTTTTCTTTACTTAATAAGATGAGGTTTTTTTTACTTCTTTCAAGATATTCCATCCATTTAGATATTACAACTTATTCTAAGCACTTTTTATATGAACTCAGTCCAGGTTAAGCCTCTTTAACTTCCTTCTCAAACCAATAAGGGGAAAAATCTTGACATAAATACTTGAAACTCGTGTTTTCTGCTTAGAACAAGATTCATATTTAGTCTTGTTTTAAGGAAACTTGGCACTGGCAGATAATTTCACTTAAAATAGGGCATTTTTACCTCAAAATTGGTATTTTTTTCTCTTTTTTGATAGGCCTTTTATTGCAGTGTTTATGTTCCCAAATGGTGACTGGTCTTAGAATAAATAAATGCAGAATTTCCTTAAGATTCATTCACTAAAATCAAGAATAAAACCGTCAATAACTGGTTTATTTTCTAGTTTTAAGATTTCCCAGCTTAATTTATGCTTAGAATCCGTGTTTTCTGCTTTATTTTAGATCAGGTCAAACTTAGATTATTGGAGATTTGTGAAAACCTGGAGAGATTTTCTTATTTTAAAGTGAAAAATGTGTCCAAAAGCTTTTTTATTTTATTTTTATTACGTTTCATATTTCGTCTTGTTGAGTGAAAGTTTCTTATTGCAGTGGCAGATAATTTCACTTAAAATAGGGCGTTTTTACCCCAGAATTGTACTTTAAAGTGTCCGGCGTGAGCACTGGAGACACGGCGACGCCACAGCAGCAGCTCGGAACACGTCAGAAACTCGGATCTGTGCCGGTTTTTGGAGCACAGATCCGAGTTTCCTGCGTCACACTTGTAAAAATCGGATCTGTGTCGTTCGGTCATTAAAAGATCAGATAAAAGTCACAACGGGGCGGAAAAAACAGATTTGGTTCACTTCAGGTGCGTCTGAACTGCACCTCGTCCAAACCCGCCGTGGATCTCGGACTTTCTCAGTTTCTTCCGGTGACTAAAACGAGTCTCTCTCCTGTGTTTTGGTTTCTCACCGGAGGAAAAAAGGGCCGAGACCCTGGACTAGTTCAAAGTGCAGTTCACAAATGTGTTTTAAGGGATTTTTACCAAATGACTGTGAAATGTGTAAGATTATTAAGATTATTCCAAGAAAAGGACTAAACCAGGACTAAACCAGGACTAAACCAGGACTAAACCAGGTCTAAACCAGGACTGAACCAGGACTAAACCAGGACTGAACCAGGACTAAACCAGGACTAAACCAGGACTAAATCCAGGACTAAACCAGGACTGAACCAGGACTAAACCAGGACGAAACCAGGTCTAAACCAGGACTAAACCAGGACTGAACCAGGACTAAACCAGGACTAAACCAGGACTAAACCAGGACTAAACCAGGACTAAACCAGGTCTAAACCAGGTCTAAACCAGGTCTAAATTAAGACCAAAACCAGGTCTAAACCAGGTCTAAACCAGGTCTAAACCAGGACTAAACCAGGTCTAAACCAGCTCTAAACCAGGTCTAAACCAGGTCTAAACCAGCTCTAAACCAGGTCTAAACCAGGTCTAAATTAAGACTAAAACCAGGTCTAAACCAGGTCTAAATCAGGTCTAAATTAAGACCAAAACCAGGTCTAAACCAGGTCTAAACCAGGTCTAAACCAGGACTACACCAGGTCTAAATCAGGACTAAAACCAGGTCTAAACCAGGTCTAAATCAGGACTAAACCAGGACTAAACCAGGACTACACCAGGTCTAAACCAGGACTAAACAGGTCTAAATCAGGTCTAAACCAGGTCTAAACCAGGTCTAAATCAGGACTAAAACCAGGTCTAAACCAGCTCTAAACCAGGTCTAAATTAGGACTACACCAGGTCTAAACAAGGTCTAAACCAGGACTAAACCAGGACTAAACCAGGTCTAAACCAGGTCTAAACTAGGTCTAAATCAGGACTACACCAGGTCTAAACAAGGTCTAAACCAGGTCTAAACCAGGACTACACCAGGTCTAAACCAGGACTAAACAGGTCTAAACCAGGTCTAAATCAGGACTACACCAGGTCTAAACCAGGTCTTAACCAGGACTACACCAGGTCTAAATTGGGACTAAAATCAGGTCTAAACCATGTTTAAACCAGGACTAAACCAGGACTAAACCAGGTCTAAACCAGGTCTAAACCAGGACTACACAAGGTCTAAACCAGGACTACACCAGGTCTAAACCAGGTCTAAACCAGGACTACACCAGGTCTAAACCAGGACTAAACAGGTCTAAACCAGGTCTAAATCAGGACTACACCAGGTCTAAACCAGGTTTAAACCAGGACTAAACCAGGACTAAACCAGGTCTAAACCAGGTCTAAATCAGGACTACACCAGGTCTAAACAAGGTCTAAACCAGGTCTAAACCAGGTCTAAATCAGGACTACACCAGGTCTAAACCAGGACTAAACCAGGTCTAAACCAGATCTATTACTTTTGCTGGAGGATTGCACCTGTTCTGCAGGTTTTGGGGCAACAGGCGCAGGTAGAACATGCAATCTCCTCACAAAAAGGCACCGGAGTCGAACCGGGAACCTCCTGGCTGTGAGGCGAGGGCTTTTCTGCCCTCCGTAATGCCCGAACTTCATCCTGTAACGTTTTTCTTTGGTTAATTTCGTCGAATCTGGCGTCAACACCAACACGAGCCGTTTGAAGTCCGCTGTTTCTGCTTCTCTTCTGGCTCGTTTTAGAGCCTCTGCTGCTCGTTTCTCCCCGAAAATCTGCCAACGCCGAGTCCAAAAACACATGTGAGCGAAATGTGGCTCCAGGTGTTTCCCATGAAGAGAAACAAAGAAAACGCAGCGTAATGTGGAGAATGTTTAAAACGGACCCTGGGGTTTGACCTTCAGACATGTGGAAGTGATGGAGAAACAAACCAGGCCAGAACAGTAGTGCAGAGACACGGCCGGGTTTATTTCCACTCAGATTCTGTGTTTCTGTTTTCAGCTTTTGTTCGGACGATTGTTTTTTAGCTTCAAGTCGACAGTGAAAGTTCAAAACGGCGTTGAAGAGACGCAGACCGAACAAAACTGGACGTGGTGGAGAAAAAGTCACATCTAAACACTTTAATCTACCAGAAAATGACTCAAAAGTAGTGAAATGATCTAGTCCTGGTTTAGACCTGATTTAGTCCTGGTTTAGTCCTGATTTAGTCCTGGTTTAGTCCTGATTTAGTCCTGGTTTAGTCCTGATTTAGACCTGGTTTAGTCCTGATTTAGTCCTGGTTTAGTCCTGATTTATTCCTGGTTTAGTCCTGATTTAGACCTGGTTTAGTCCTGATTTAGACCTGGTTTAGTCCTGATTTATTCCTGGTTTAGTCCTGATTTAGACCTGGTTTAGTCCTGATTTAGACCTGGTTTAGTCCTGATTTAGACCTGGTTTAGTCCTGATTTAGACCTGGTTTAGTCCTGATTTAGACCTGGTTTAGTCCTGATTTAGACCTGGTTTTAGTCCTGATTTAGACCTGTTTTTAGTCCTGATTCACACCTGGTTTTAGTCCTGGTTTATACGTGGTTTTAGTCCAGGTTTATATGTGGTTTAGACCTGGTTTAGACCTGGTTTAGTCCTGGTTTAGTCCTGGTTTAGATCTGGTGTAGTCCTCTTTTAGACCTGGTTAAGACTTGCTTTTAGTCCTGGTTTAGACCTGGTTTAGACCTTGTTTAGACCTGGTTAAGACCTGATTTAGTCCTGATTTAGACCTGCTTTTAGTCCTGGTGTAGATCTGGTTTAGTCCTGGTTTAGACCTGTTGACACCTGGTTTAGTCCTTAGTCGTTTGTCGTTTGACGTTTGTCGTTTGACGTTTGTCGTTTGTCGTTTGACGTTTGTCGTTTGACGTTTGTCGTTTGTCGTTTGACGTTTGTCGTTTGTCGTTTGACGTTTGACGTTTGTCGTTTGTCGTTTGACGTTTGTCGTTTGTCGTTTGACGTTTGTCGTTTGACGTTTGTCGTTTGTCGTTTGACGTTTGTCGCTTGTCGCTTTCGGACGCTTGACGCTTGTCGCTTGACGCTTGTCGCTTGGACGCTTGGACGCTTGTCGCTTGTCGCTTGTCGCTTGACGCTTGACGCTTGTCGCTTGACGCTTGACGCTTGTCGCTTGACGCTTGTCGCTTGTCGCTTGACGCTTTGACGCTTGTCGCTTGACGCTTGTCGCTTGACGCTTGACGCTTGTCGCTTGACGCTTGTCGCTTGTCGCTTGTCGCTTGACGCTTGTCGCTTGACGCTTGACGCTTGTCGCTTGACGCTTGTCGCTTGACGCTTGACGCTTGTCGCTTGTCGCTTGTCGCTTGACGCTTGACGCTTGTCGCTTGACGCTTGACGCTTGTCGCTTGACGTGTCGCTTGTCGCCTGACGCCTGTCGCCTGTCGCTTGACGCTTGTCGCTTGTCGCTTGTCGCTTGTCGCTTGTCGCTTGACGCTTGACGCTTGTCGCTTGACGCTTGACGCTTGTCGCTTGACGCTTGTCGCTTGACGCTTGTCGCTTGACGCTTGACGCTTGTCGCTTGTCGCTTGACGCTTGACGCTTGTCGCTTGACGCTTGACGCTTGTCGCTTGTCGCTTGTCGCTTGACGCTTGTCGCTTGTCGCTTTGACGCTTGTCGCTTGTCGCTTGACGCTTGTCGCTTGTCGCTTGACGCTTGACGCTTGTCGCTTGACGCTTGTCGCTTGACGCTTGACGCTTGTCGCTTGTCGCTTGACGCTTGGTCGCTTGTCGCTTGGTCGCTTGTCGCTTGACGCTTGTCGCTTGACGCTTGTCGCTTGTCGCTTGTCGCTTGTCGCTTGTCGCTTGACGCTTGACGCTTGTCGCTTGACGCTTGACGCTTGACGCTTGTCGCTTGTCGCTTGACGCTTGTCGCTTGACGCTTTGTCGCTTGTCGCTTGACGCTTGTCGCTTGTCGCTTGTCGCTTGACGTGTGTCGTTGTCGCCTGACGCCTGTCCGCTCCGTCGCTTGACGCTTGGACGCTTGTCGCTTGACGCTTGTCGCTTGACGCTTGTCGCTTGACGCTTGTCGCTTGACGCTTGACGCTTGTCGCTTGTCGCTTGTCGCTTGACGCTTGTCGCTTGACGCTTGTCGCTTGTCGCCGTCGCTTGACGCTTGTCGCTTGACGCTTGACGCTTGACGCTTGTCGCTTGTCGCTTGACGCTTGACGCTTGACGCTTGTCGTTGTCGCTTGTCGCTTGACGCTTGTCGCTTGACGCTTGTCGCTTGACGCTTGTCGCTTGTCGCTTGACGTTTGACGCTTGTCGCTTGACGCTTGACGCTTGTCGCTTGACGCTTGTCGCTTGACGCTTGTCGCTTTGTCGCTTGTCGCTTGTCGCTTGACGCTTGTCGCTTGTCGCTTGACGCTTGACGCTTGTCGCTTGACGCTTGACGCTTGTCGCTTTGACGCTTGTCGCTTGACGCTTGTCGCTTGTCGCTTGTCGCTTTGACGCTTGTCGCTTGTCGCTTGACGCTTGACGCTTGTCGCTTGACGCTTGTCGCTTGACGCTTGACGCTTGTCGCTTTCTGTCGCTTGACGCTTGACGCTTGTCGCTTGACGCTTGACGCTTGCCGCTTGACGCTTGACGCTTGTCGCTTGACGCTTGACGCTTGTCGCTTGACGCTTGTCGTTTGACGCTTGACGCTTGTCGCTTGACGCTTTGTCGCTTGACGCTTGACGCTTGTCGCTTGACGCTTGACGCTTGTCGCTTGACGCTTGACGCTTTGACGCTTGTCGCTTGACGCTTGTCGCTTGTCGCTTGTCGCTTGACGCTTGACGCTTGTCGCTTGTCGCTTGACGCTTGACGCTTGACGCTTGTCGCTTGACGCTTGTCGCTTGTCGCTTGTCGCTTTGACGCTTGTCGCTTGACGCTTGTCGCTTGACGCTTGTCGCTTGACGCTTGACGCTTGTCGCTTGACGCTTGACGCTTGTCGCTTGACGCTTGTCGCTTTGACGCTTGTCGCTTGTCGCTTGACGCTTGACGCTTGTCGCTTGACGCTTGACGCTTGACGCTTGTCGCTTGTCGCTTGTCGTTTGACGCTTGTCGCTTGTCGCTTGTCGCTTGACGCTTGTCGCTTGACGCTTGTCGCTTGACGCTTGACGCTTGACGCTTGTCGCTAGAGCGAGGAGGAGGCGGGAGGAGGTGTTTTTACTCAAAGAACTATTTCTCTTTCCTCCTTTACGTTTCTGTCCTGATAATTACGATATTCCCAGAGGAATTATTTCGATTTATCTCTGGGGGTTTGTATTTGTGGTGGAGACTTTCCTGGGGAACGTTTGGTTATTTTCCTGTCGAACGATCAGACCTGAGCTGTGGAGGGGTGAATAAATAACTTCCATGACTCCTTAACAGTTCTTTGTGTAACTTTTCTCGTTGGGGGGCCCATCACTTACTTGTTTCCATGGAGATGTCATTGGAATGTCCCACAGTGTGACATTAATCAGCTCCTCTTTACATTTGTTCAATCACAGGTGGTTTTAGATGCTTAGCTGCTCAGTTTCATGCTCCTGTACTTTTATCTTCTCTGTTTTCTCTGGGCTCCAGATGATCCCCCTCAGACCGGGTTCAGACCCAGGACTTAACCAGGATTTACTCTGGACTCCCAGGTCAAGATATAATTCTTCCTCTTCAAAAACAAACCCGGAGAAGTGGGATTTCCCCAGGGCTGCGGTTTGTCACCGCTTCTGTTTGGTTCAGATTTTTAGATTCTGAAACGCGAGCGAAGACCTGGTTTCCTGCTGGGTTAGACCTGGTTTAGTCCTGGTTTAGACCTGGTTTAGTCCTGATTTAGACCTGGTTTAGTCCTGATTTAGACCTGGTTTAATCCTGGTTAGACCCTGTTTCAGTCCTGGTTCAGTCCTGATCTAGTCTTGTTGAAGTCCTTCCTAAACACAGATCTAAACCAGGTCTAAACACATGAACCAGACCTGAACCCGGCTCTGGTCTGAAACTGAACCTGGCTCTGGTCTGGACCTGAACTCGGCTCTGGTTTGGACCGGGCTCTGGTGTGGACCGGGCTCTGGTCTGGACCGGGCTCTGGTGTGGACCGGGCTCTGGTCTGGACCTGAACTCGGCTCTGGTTTGGACCGGGCTCTGGTGTGGACCGGGCTCTGGTCTGGACCGGGCTCTGGTGTGGACCGGGCTCTGGTCTGGACCTGGACCGGGATTTGGGAAAAACATGTGATTCTGATAATTCTCCAGTGAGTTTAGAGCGAAATAAAAAGTGTTTCCAGATTTAAACTCAGCGTTTGGTTTTGGTTTCAGATGTTTGTTCTTTATTATCACAAAAACACTTTTATTACAATGTCAAATTTTTAGACAACTGTAAATAAAAGTTAAAAATAGATTAAACATCCAACATGAAACTTTTCACCTGCTGTCTCCATGGAGACGTCACTGCTTTAGATTCAATTGATTCTGATTTTAAAACAAGAACCAGGACTAAACCAGGACTAAACCAGGACTAAACCAGGACTAAACCAGGACTAAACCAGATCTAAACCAGGACTAAACCAGGACTAAACCAGGACTAAACCAGGACTAAACCAGGACTAAACCAGATCTAAACCAGGACTAAACCAGGACTAAACCAGATCTAAACCAGGACTAAACCAGGACTAAACCAGGACTAAACCAGATCTAAACCAGGTCTAAACCAGGATTATTATTCTGCAGATTGATCCATGATGAACCTGTGAGTCGGTTTAGTCACATTTTCTTTGTGTTTTGTTTGTTTTTAAGCAGATTTTTTGCATTTTTACCCAAACAAATGACAGTTTCTTCCTCTTTTTACTGTCGGCAGGGATCAGATTGGTGAAAAACAGGGACATTTCTTGTATAAAACTGGGACAAATCACTGGTTTTGGATGAATAAATCTGCTCGACAAACCCGATGTGACAAAAACTAAAGTGAAACTTGTTAAATTGTTGTTGTTTTTGAGCAAATTTGGCCTTTTAAAAACAACAGGAACACGGTGAACCCCATAAAAGTAAAATATTCCCTCTTTATCTCCATGAAAACATCTTTATATGAATATTTCGCTGTGAATTCTGCCGTAGACTTTGACGTACTGCTCCTCCGTAATAAACTTTAAAAGGACAAAACGACTCGACGGTAAATACTGAACGGAAAGCAAAAAGTTGAAAGAGTCTGAGCTTCTGAGGGAGTTTACGAGGCGATAAAGACGAGACAGAGAAAGAGGAGGAGGAGGTGAAAGGGCAAAGGAGGAAGAAGAGATGAGAAGAACAGATTTAAGGAGAGAGGAGAGAGGAGAGAGGATAGGAGAGAGAGGAGAGGAGAGGAGGAGAGGAGAGAGGAGAGGAGAGAGGAGAGGAGAGAGAGGAGAGAGGAAAGAGAGGTAAAAGAGATAGAGGGAGGAAAGTGAGACTTAGACAGGCTGAGAGAGAGAGAAAAAGAGAAAGAGGGGTTGAGGAGAGGGAAAGAGAAGCAGGGGCGAGGAGAGAAAGAAGAAAGAGAGAGAAGGATTGAGAGAAAAGAAACAGAGGGGGAAGGAGAGGAGAGGGAGAAGAAAGAGAGAGAGGAGAGAGAGGGAGGAAAGAGGAGAGGAAGGAGAGAAGAGAGAGAGGAGAGAGGAAAGAGAAGAGAGGAGAGAGAGGAGAGGAGAGGAGAGAAGATAGAGAAGAGAGAGAGAGAGAGGAGATAGAGGAGAGAGGAGAGAAGAGAGAGAGAAGAGAAAGAGGAGAGGAGAGAGAAGAGAGAGGATAGAAGAGAGAGAGGAGAGGAGAGAGGAAAGAAGAGAAAGAGGAGAGGAGAGAGAGAAAAGAGAAGCAAGAAGAGAGATGGGTAAAAGAGAAAAGAGAGGGGGAGGAGAATGCGACTGAGAAGAGAGAGTGGGGAGGGAGGAAGAGAGAGAGAAAAGTGAGGAGAAAAGAAGGGAGGAGAGGAAGGGAGAAGAGAGAGAAAAAAGAAAGAGAGGACAGAGATAAAGTTGCCGTGGAAACAGGATGACAGGACAGACCCTAAAACAGACGGATGGAAAAAGCATCAGGTTTCACTCACAGCAGAGGCAGGAAAAAAGGTCAGGAGTTATGTCAGAGCGAAGGGCAAAGGTCAAAGCTGTGAAAGAAACATTCAGCGGGAGAAACGACGGGATGTACAGAACGACAGGAACGACAGGGACGACAGGGACGACAGGGACGACAGGAACGACAGGAACGACAGGGACGACAGGGACGACAGGGACGACAGGAACGACAGGGACGACAGGGGCGACAGGGACGACAGGGACGACAGAGACGACAGGGACGACAGGGACGACAGGAACGACAGGGACGACAGGGACGACAGGGACGACAGGAACGACAGGAACGACAGGGACGACAGGGACGACAGGGACGACAGGGACGACAGGGACGACAGGGACGACAGGGACGACAGGAACGACAGGGACGACAGGGACGACAGGAACGACAGGGACGACAGGGACGACAGGGACGACAGGAACGACAGGGACGACAGGGACGACAGGAACGACAGGGACGACAGGGACGACAGGGACGACAGGAAAGACAGGGACGACAGGAAAGACAGGGACGACAGGGACGACAGGAACGACAGGGACGACAGGGACGACAGGAACGACAGAAACTACAGGAACGACAGGGACGACAGGGACGACAGGAACGACAGGGACGACAGGGATGACAGGACCGACAGGCACGACAGGGACGACAGGTCAGACAGGAACGCCAGGAACGACAGGGAAGCCAGGAACGACAGGAACGACAGGGACGACAGAAACAACAGGAAAGACAGGAAAGGCAGGAAAGACAGTGATGACAGGAACGACAGGGACGACAGGAACGACAGAAACCACAGGAACGACAGGGGCGACAGGGGCGACAGGGGCGACAGGGGCGACAGGAGCGACAGAAACTACAGGAACGACAGGGACGACAGGGGCGACAGGGACGACAGGAACGACAGAAACTACAGGAACGACAGGGACGACAGGGACGACAGGAAAGACAGGAACGACAGAAACTACAGGAACGACAGGGACGACAGGGGCGACAGGGGCGACAGGAACGACAGGAGCGACAGGGGCGACAGGGACGACAGGAAAGACAGAAACGACAGGAAAGACAAGAAAGACATGAAAGACAGGAAAGACAGAAACGACAGAAACGACAGGGACGACAGGAACGACAGGGACAACAGGAACGACAGGAACGACAGGAACGACAGGGACGACAGGAAAGACAGAAACTACAGGAACGACAGGAAAGACAGGGACGACAGGGACGACAGGAACGACAGGGACGACAGGGACGACAGGAACGACAGGGACGACAGGGACGACAGGGACGACAGGAACGACAGGGACGACAGGAACGACAGGGACGACAGAAACGACAGAAACGACAGGAACGACAGGGACGACAGGGACGACAGGAACGACAGGGACGACAGGGACGACAGGAACAACAGGAAAGACAGGAAAGGCAGGAAAGACAGGGACGACAGGGACGACAGGAACGACAGGGACGACAGGAACGACAGGAACGACAGTAACGACAGGGATGACAGGAGCGACAGGGGCGACAGGGACGACAGGAACGACAGAAACGACAGGAACGACAGGGGCGACAGAAACGACAGGAGCGACAGGGGCGACAGAAACGACAGAAACGACAGGAACGACAGGAGCGACAGGAGCGACAGGGGCGACAGGGACGACAGGAGGGACAGGGACGACAGGGACGACAGGGACGACAGGAACAGCAGAAACGACAGAAACGACAGGGACGACAGGAAAGACAGGAACGACAGGAAAGACAGAAACTACAGGAACGACAGGGACGACAGGAAAGACAGAAACTACAGGAACGACAGGGACGACAGGAAAGACAGAAACTACAGGAACGACAGGGACGACAGGAACGACAGGGACGACAGGGACGACAGGGACGACAGGAACGACAGGGACGACAGGGACGACAGGAACGACAGGAACGACAGGAACGACAGGAACGACAGGAACGACAGGAACGACAGGAAAGACAGGAACGACAGGAACGACAGGAACGACAGGAAAGACAGGAATGACAGGAACGACAGGGACGACAGGAAAGACAGGAAATACAGGAAAGACAGGAAAGACATGAAAGACAGGAAAGACAGGAATGGCAGGAAAGACAGGAGCGACAGGAACGACAGGGAAGACAGGAAAGACAGAAACTACAGGAACGACAGGGACGACAGGAAAGACAGAAACTACAGGAGCGACAGGGGCGACAGGGATGACAGGAACGACAGGGGCGACAGGAGCGACAGGGGCGACAGGGACGACAGGAGCGACAGAAACGACAGGAGCGACAGGGGCGACAGAAGCGACAGGAACGACAGAAACGACAGGAACGACAGAAACGACAGAAACGACAGGAACGACAGGGACGACAGGGACGACAGGAACGACAGGAACGACAGGAACGACAGGGACAACAGGAACGACAGGAACGACAGGAACGACAGGGACGACAGGAAAGACAGAAACTACAGGAACGACAGGAAAGACAGGGACGACAGGGACGACAGGAACGACAGGGACGACAGGGACGACAGGAACGACAGAAACGACAGGAACGACAGGGACGACAGGAACGACAGGGACGACAGGGACGACAGGAACGACAGGAACGACAGGAACGACAGGGACGACAGGAACGACAGGGACGACAGGGACGACAGGAACAACAGGAAAGACAGGAAAGGCAGGAAAGACAGGGACGACAGGGACGACAGGGACGACAGGAACGACAGGGACGACAGGGACGACAGGAACGACAGGGACGACAGGGACGACAGGAACGACAGGAAAGACAGAAACTACAGGAACGACAGGGACGACAGGAAAGACAGAAACTACAGGAACGACAGGGAAGACAGGAAAGACAGAAACTACAGGAACGACAGGGACGACAGGAACGACAGGGACGACAGGGACGACAGGGACGACAGGGACGACAGGGACGACAGGAACGACAGGAAAGACAGAAACTACAGGAACGACAGGAAAGACAGAAACTACAGGAACGACAGGGACGACAGGAAAGACAGAAACTACAGGAAAGACAGGAAAGGCAGGAAAGACAGGGACGACAGGGACGACAGGGACGACAGGAACGACAGGGACGACAGGAACGACAGGGACGACAGGGACGACAGGGACGACAGGAACGACAGGGACGACAGGGACGACAGGAACGACAGGAAAGACAGAAACTACAGGAACGACAGGGACGACAGGAAAGACAGAAACTACAGGAACGACAGGGACGACAGGAACGACAGGGATGACAGGGACGACAGGAACGACAGGGACAACAGGAACGACAGGAACGACAGGGACGACAGGAACGACAGAAACGACAGAAACGACAGGAACGACAGGAAGGACAGGAAAGACAGGGACAACAGGAAAGACAGGATGGACAGGAAGGACAGGAAAGACAGGAATGACAGGGACGACAGGAACGACAGGGACGACAGGAACGACAGGGACGACAGGGAAGACAGGAACGACAGGGATGACAGGAAGGAGAGGAAAGACAGGGACGACAGGGACGACAGGAACGACAGGGACGACAGGAAAGACAGGAACGACAGGGACGACAGGAACGACAGGGACGACAGGAATGACAGGGACGACAGGAAAGACAGGAACGACAGGGACGACAGGAACGACAGGGACGACAGAAACGACAGGAACGACAGGAAGGACAGGAAAGACAGGGACAACAGGAAAGACAGGATGGACAGGAAGGACAGGAAAGACAGGACCGACAGGGACGACAGGAAAGACAGGAACGACAGGGACGACAGGAACGACAGGGACGACAGGAATGACAGGGACGACAGGAAAGACAGGAACGACAGGGACGACAGGAACGACAGGAACGACAGGGACGACAGGGACGACAGGAACGACAGGGACGACAGGAAAGACAGGAACGACAGGGACGACAGGAAAGACAGGAACGACAGGAAAGACAGGAACGACAGGAAAGACAGGAACGACAGGAAGGACAGGAAAGACAGGAATGACAGGAACGACAGGGACGACAGGAACGACAGGGACGACAGGAAAGACAGGGACGACAGGAAAGACAGGAACGACAGGGAAGAAAGGAAAGACAGGAATGACAGGGACGTCAGGAAAGACAGGAACGACAGGAAAGACAGGAACGACAGGAACGACAGGAACGACAGGGACGACAGGAACGACAGGGACGACAGGAAAGACAGGAAAAACAGGAAAGACAGGAACGACAGGAACGACTGGAAAGACAGGAAAGACAGGAAAAACAGGAAAGACAGGAACGACAGGAACGACTGGAAAGACAGGAACGACAGGAACGACAAGAAAGACAGGAAAGACAGGAATGACAGGGACGACAGGAAAGACAGGAACGACAGAAACGACAGGAACGACAGGAAAGACAGGGACGACAGGAAAGACAGGAACGACAGGAACGACAGGAAAGACAGGGACGACAGGAAAGACAGGAACGTCAGGGACGACAGGTAAGACAGGAACGACAGGAACGACAGAACGACAGAAACGACAGGAACGACAGGAACGACAGGGACGACAGGGACGACAGGTACGACAGGCACGACCGGAACGACCGGTATGACAGGAAAGACTGGAACGACAGGAACGACAGGAACGACAGGAACGACAGGAACGACAGGGACGACAGGAAAGACAGGAACGACAGAAACGACAGGGACGACAGGGACGACAGGAACGACAGGGACGACAGGAACGACAGGAACGACAGGAACGACAGGAACGACAGGAACAACAGGAACGACAGGAACGACAGAAACGACAGGAACGACAGGGACGACAGGAAAGACAGGAACGACAGGAAAGACAGGAACGACAGGAACGACTGGAAAGACAGGAACGACAGGAACGACTGGAAAGACAGGAACGACAGGAACGACTGGAAAGACAGGAACGACAGGAACGACTGGAAAGACAGGAAAGACAGGAACGACAGGGACGACAGGAAAGACAGGAACGACAGGTACGACAGGAACGACAGGGACGACAGGGACGACAGGGACGACAGGAACGACAGGGACGACAGGAAAGACAGGAACGACAGGGACGACAGGAACGACAGGGACGACAGGAAAGACAGGAACGACAGGGAAGACAGGAAAGACAGGAAAGACAGGGACGACAGGAAAGACAGGAACGACAGGGACGACAGGAACGACAGGGACGACAGGAAAGACAGGGACGACAGGAAAGACAGGAACGACAGGGAAGAAAGGAAAGACAGGAATGACAGGGACGTCAGGAAAGACAGGAACGACAGGAACGACAGGAACGACAGGAACGACAGGAACGACAGGGACGACAGGAACGACAGGGACGACAGGAAAGACAGGAAAAACAGGAAAGACAGGAACGACAGGAACGACTGGAAAGACAGGAAGGACAGGAACGACAAGAAAGACAGGAAAGACAGGAACGACACGAAAGACAGGAAAGACAGGAAGGACAGGAACGACAAGAAAGACAGGAAAGACAGGAATGACAGGGACGACAGGAAAGACAGGAACGACAGAAACGACAGGAACGACAGGAAAGACAGGGACGACAGGAAAGACAGGAACGACAGGAACGACAGGAAAGACAGGGACGACAGGAAAGACAGGAACGACAGGGACGACAGGAACGACAGGAACGACAGGAACGACAGGAACGACAGAAACGACAGGAACGACAGGAACGACAGGGACGACAGGGACGACAGGGACGACAGGAACGACAGGGATGACAGGAAAGACAGGAACGACAGGAACGACAGGAACGACAGGAACGACAGGAACGACAGGGACGACAGGAAAGACAGGGACGACAGGGACGACAGGAACGACAGGGACGACAGGAACGGCAGGAACGACAGGGACGACAGGAACGACAGGAACGACAGAAACGACAGGAACGACAGGGACAACAGGAACGACAGGAACGACAGAAACGACAGGAACGACAGGGACGACAGGAAAGACAGGAACGACAGGAAAGACAGGAACGACAGGAACGACTGGAAAGACAGGAACGACAGGAACGACTGGAAAGACAGGAACGACAGGAACGACTGGAAAGACAGGAACGACAGGAACGACTGGAAAGACAGGAAAGACAGGAAGGACAGGAACGACAAGAAAGACAGGAATGCCGAGGAACAAAATAAAGTGTCCAGACGTCCCTCTTTACCCGGGACAGTCCCAGTCCTGAGCCCTGTGTCCCCCTGTCCCAAAGTATTTATACAAAAACACTGATTTGTTCCAGTTTTATACAAGAAATGTCCCAGTGTCTGTGTTTGTGACCAATTAGAACTAAACTAGGACTAAACCAGGTCTAAAGCAGGACTATTTAAGTCTAAACCAGGACTATATCAGGTCTAAACCAGGACTAAACCAGGACTATGCCAGGTAAAAACCAGGTTTAAACTAGGACTAAACCAGGACTAAACCAGGACTAAACCAAACCAGGACTAAACCAGGACTAAACCAGGACTAAACCAGGACTTAACCAGGACTAAACCAAACCAGGACTAAACCAGGACTGAACCAGGACTAAACCAGGACTAACCCAGGACTAAACCAAACCAGGACTAAACCAGAACTAAACCAGGACTAAATCAACCAGGCCTAAACCAGGCCTAAACCAGGCCTAAACCAGGACTAAACCAGGACTAAACCAGGAGTAAACCAGGACTAAACCAGGACTAAACCAGGACTAAACCAAACCAGGACTAAACCAGGACTAAACCAGGACTAAACCAGGACTTAACCAGGACTAAACCAAACCAGGACTGAACCAGGACTGAACCAGGACTAAACCAGGGCTAACCCAGGACTAAACCAAACCAGGACTAAACCAGAACTAAACCAGGACTAAATCAACCAGGCCTAAACCAGGCCTAAACCAGGACTAAACCAGGACTAAACCAGGACTAAACCAGGAGTAAACCAGGGCTAAACCAGGACTAAAACAGGACGAAACCAGGACTGGACCAGGACTAAACCAGGACTAAACCAGGACAAAACTAGGACTAAACCAGGACTAAACCAGGACTAAACCAGGACTAAACCAGGTCTAAACCAGGACTAAACTAGGACTAAACCAGGACTAAACCAGGACTAAACCAGGGCTAAACCAGGTCTAAACCAGGACTAAACTAAGACTAAACCAGGACTAAAACAGGACTAAACCAGGAGTGGACTAGGACTAAACGAGGACTAAACCAGGACTAAACCAGGGCTAAAGCCAGGACTAAAACGGGACTAAACCAGGAATGGACCAGGTCTAAACCAGGACTAAACCAGGACTAAACCAGGACTAAAGCAGGTCTAAACCAGGACTAAACTAGGACTAAACCAGGACTAAACCAGGACTAAACCAGGGCTAAACCAGGACTAAAACAGGACTAAACCAGGACTAGACCAGGACTAAACCAGGACTAAACCAGGACTAAACCAGGACTAAACTAGGACTAAACCAGGACTAAACCAGGACTAAACTAGGACTAAACCAGGACTAAAACAGGACTGAACCAGGACTAAACCAGGTCTAAACCAGGTCTAAACCAGGACTAAACCAGGACTAATCCAGGACTGGACCAGGACTAAACCCGGACTAAACCCGGACTAAACCCGGACTAAACCTGGACTAAACCAGGAATAAACCAGAACTAAACCAGGACTGAACCAGGACTAAACCAGGACTGAACCAGGACTAAACCAGGACTGAACCAGGACTAAACCAGGATTAAACCAGGACCAAACCAGGACTAAACCAGGTCTAAACCAGGACTAAACCAGGACTAAACCAGGACTAAACCAGGACTAAACCAAGTGTAAACCAGGAATAAACCAGGACTAAACCAGTAATAAACCAGGAATAAACCAGGACTAAACCAGGACCAAACCAGGACTAAACCAGGTCTAAACCAGGACTAAACCAAGTGTAAACCAGGAATAAACCAGGACTAAACCAGGACTAAACCAGAACTATCCCCTGCCCTCAATCAAACCTGAAGGCGCCTGATTTGTCTGTTATTACTGTTATAAAAAAAAGGCAGGATTATGTGGAGCATTTTAAGCAAAGGAGGAAAGAAGAGAGGGAAAAGAGGAGAGAAAAGAAGAGTGTTGTTGTGTTTGGTTTGTAAATGTGAAACTGTGAGACTCTGCGCCTCGAGGAGCAACATTCAGATCTGAAAATATCCAAAGTGCAGCTGCCAAACGACGAAAGTCTGATACCTGCAGCCCCGAGGAAGCTGCACCGTCTGCCCTCTCACCAGGAGGTCACGGGGTGGAGTCCTGCGTCTGCCCTCTCACCAAAAGGTTGCGGGGTGGAGTCCTGATGTGTGTCTGTGTCTTGCAGGTGTCCAGATGGCCTAGTGCATTGTGGGTCATGGCTGTGAGGAGGTGGAGCCTGGAGCTGTTCCGATGGACCCGTCTGTGGCTGCTCTGCTCCAACCTGGGACTCATGGTGAGTCCTGGTTTAGTTCTGGTTCGATTCTGCTTTAGGCCTGATTTAGTCCTGGTTTAGTCATGGTTTAGTCCTGGTTTAGTCCTGGTTTAGTTCTGCTTTAGTCCTGGTTTAGTCCTGGTTTAGTCCTGCTTTTGTCCTGGTTTAGACCTGGTTTAGTCCTGGTTTAGACCTGCTTTAGTCCTGGTTTAGACCTAGTTTAGTCCTGGTTTCGACCTGGTTTAGTCCTGGTTTAGTCCTGGTTTAGACGTAGCTTAGTCCTGCTTTAGGCCTCGTTTAGTCCTGGTTTAGTCCTGGTTTAGACCTAGTTTAGTCCTGCTTTAGGCCTCGTTTAGTCCTGGTTTAGTCCTGGTTTAGACCTAGTTTAATCCTGCTTTAGGCCTCGTTTAGTCCTGGTTTAGTCCTGGTTTAGACCGAGTTTAGTCCTGCTTTAGTCCTGGTTTAGTCCTGGTTTAGTCCTGGTTTAGACGTGGTTTAGACCTAATTTAGTCCTGCTTTATGCCTCGTTTAGTCCTGGTTTAGTCCTGGTTTAGTCCTGCTTTAGTCCTCGTTTAGTCCTGGTTTAGTCCTGGTTTAGACCCGGTTTAGTCCTGGTTTAGACCTTTAAAAATCTGGGTATTTTTGACTAAAATGCCTGAAAAATAAAAGAAAAGTTTCAAATTAAAGCTGTTCTTGAACCCTTTGGCGTATACGTAAAAGTTTGGGCATTTTGGAAAGGTAACATTCTGTATTTTCTACCACAAAAGAAAAAAATACTCTAAGTATAACCAATAAAAGAATCGGAGAAAAACAGGGAGAAAAATGGCAGTTACTATTTTTTTATGAACAGAATTGCTGCAGTCTTTGTTCCCCTGTGGATCTGGTTTTTGGAATTTATGGCTTTTTCGGATTATATTCTCTGGACTGTTACGGACAGAACGATGCCTAAACTTGGGGGAAGGATCAATGTTTGGACCATAGACCCCCTTCAAAGGGAACGCCAAATTACTAGTATCGGGGTGCGGTTTGAAAAATGTTTTGGTGCAGGTGCTGTGATTGTTGTAACTCTAAATGGTGTTCATGGTCGGAAAGACGAGAGCCGTAGCTTTTTACTGATGTGTTACATGTGTTGGTGTCTCAAGTTGGGTCACGTGTGTGTCGCTCGGTATTGGCTATTTATGACCAAAGGCCCGGTACCGGGCCCTGGAACTTTATTGGTTTAGTTCTGGTTTAGTTCTGGTTTAGTCCTGGTTTAGTCCTGCTTTAGTCCTGGTTTAGTCCTGCTTTAGTCCTGCTTTAGTCCTGGTTTACTCCTGGTTTAGTCCTGGTTTAGTTAATAATAATAATGCATCAGTTTTATACAGCGCTTTTCTGGACACTCAGAGACTCTTTACAGCATTATTCATTCACTCCAGACCCGGTGGTGTAAACTACTATTGTAGCCACAGCTGCCCTGGGGCAGACTGACGGGAGCGAGGCTCCAATCTGCGCCATCGGCCCCTCCGACCACCACCAACACTCACGCACACACCACTTTCATACTAGGCAATGTGGGTGATGTGTCTTGCCTAAGGACACAACGACAGTTTTTGCCACTGGCCCCACTGTGGCACCTGGAATTCCCAGTGTCTCCATCCAAGTACTAACCAGGCCCGGCCCTGCTGAGCTTCTGAGATCTGACGGGTTCAGGCTCTGACGAGCCGGTATGGCCACTGTTCTGCGTTAGTCCTGGTTTAGTTCTGCTTTAGTCCTGGTTTAGTCCTGGTTTAGTCCTGGTTTAGTCCTGGTTTAGTCCTGGTTTAGTCCTGGATTAGTCCTGGATTAGTCCTGGTCTCTTAAAATTGTGAAAAACCTTTTTTATTTTTATTTTTTACAATCTTATTAAATTTAATTTTATTTAATTTTATTTATTTATTCATGTATTTTTTTATGTAGTTTTATTTACCACTTACTTTATTTCTATCATTTAATTGTATAAATTTTTCTTTTTTTGTCATTATTTATTTCCTGTCTGCGTCACTTAAAACGCTTTATGCAGAAAATAAAGTCCTTTTGGTTCAGAAAAGGAATAAAGTTAAGATTATTTCTCTGTTTTTATTTCATGTGTCCACGTGTAAAATAATGAATCATCGCACGTTGAGGGACTATTTCCTCGTATATCCCTCCGCCGCTGCAGAGTTTTCTATCAGGAAGCACAACTCAGGAGCTACAACTTTAAAATAACAAAGACCTGTCGTGTAAACGTGGTACACAAGATGTTTGTGAATAAATAAACCTTGAAAAAAGAAAAAAAAAAACGTTAAAAACTCGTGCATTAAGGACGTGAGGAGGAACTTTGGACCTTTGCGACTTTAAGGATCTTTTGGCTCCATCCCGACGTTTCTTTTTCCAATTCTCCGTGATATTTAAAGACAAAAAAGTGAGTTTGTGGAGATCAGAGACAAACAGCTGCTCCCGGTTTGGACTTGGCTCCGACTTCGCCGCAGACGGACGATTTCTCTGCGCGATTTATACCAACGGATTTGAGGAAAAACTGACGACACCCAAGAATCCAATAAGAACGGTAAAAGCGGAGAGGAATGACGTCGTTTATGACTTCTTATTTTCGCTGTAAATTGTGTTTAAAGTTGAGACTTGGGACTTTTCTAAGACGAAGCTCAACGTTTCTGCAATTCTGGATCTGACAGAAACGTACTGGTGCTTTCACAGATTGTAAATGTAGACGGACGGAGCTCCAGTTCAGTTTGTATTGAAAAATCGTTGCTCTGTCTGTAACTTCAGGTCAATTTCAGCTTAAAATTTTCATATTAAAGTTGAACTCAGTGAGTCTGTCAAGGCAACGAACTAGTGTAGTGATGGGGGCAAGTTCTGAACTAGTGTAGTGATGGGGGCAAGTTCTGAACTGGTGTAGTGATGGGGGCAAATTCTGAACTAGTGTAGTGATGGGGGCAAGTTCTGAACTAGTGCAGTGATGGGGGCAAGTTCTGAACTGGTGTAGTGATGGGGGCAAGTTCTGAACTAGTGTAGTGATGGGGGCAAGTTCTGAACTACTGTAGTGATGGGGGCAAGTTCTGAACTACTGTAGTGATGGGGGCAAGTTCTGAACTAGTGTAGTGATGGGGGCAAGTTCTGAACTGGTGTAGTGATGGGGGCAAGTTCTGAACTAGTGTAGTGATGGGGGCAAGTTCTGAACTAGTGTAGTGATGGGGGCAGGTTCTGAACTTCTGTAGTGATGGGGGCAGGTTCTGAACTTCTGTAGTGATGGGGGCAGGTTCTGAACTTCTGTAGTGATGGGGCAAGTTCTGAACTAGTGTAGTGATGGGGGCAAGTTCTGAACTAGTGTAGTGATGGGGGCAAGTTCTTAACTACTGTAGTGATGGGGCAAGTTCTTAACTAGTGTAGTGATGGGGGCAAGTTCTGAACTAGTGTAGTGATGGGGGCAAGTTCTTAACTTCCACGTAAAACACCAATTTGCTTCACACTGAAGAATCTTAACTCCACTTTAACAGCCACGAGTCTAACAAACCAAACGCTCTGCCTGGTTCACTCATTAGTGTCTGGAAATGTTAGAAAATATCTTCATAAGCACCTCACACTTCCCTCTGTTGATTTCCCACTGCACCAAAGCCCAAAAGACTCGATCGTCGACAAGTGAAGATCGACTACTGATGGTGACAAAGAAGAGAAATGTAAAGTTGGTGCAAGAAAATGGTTCGGGAATGGAGTTTTTCGGGATTAGAAATTACATCGGTGATCCAGTCTTTTGGGCTTTCAACTTGCCCCCATCACTACACTAGTTCAGAACTTGCCCCCATCACTACACCAGTTAAGAACCTGCCCCCATCACTACACTAGTTCAGAACTTGCCCCCATCACTACACCAGTTCGGAACTTGCCCCCATCACTACACTAGTTCAGAACTTGCCCCCATCACTACACTAGTTAAGAACTTGCCCCATCACTACAGTAGTTAAGAACTTGCCCCCATCACTACACTAGTTCAGAACTTGCCCCATCACTACAGTAGTTAAGAACTTGCCCCGATCACTACACTAGTTCAGAACCTGCCCCCATCACTACACTAGTTCAGAACTTGCCCCCATCACTACACTAGTTCAGAACTTGCCCCCATCACTACACTAGTTCAGAACTTGCCCCCATCACTACACTAGTTCAGAACTTGCCCCCATCACTACACCAGTTAAGAACCTGCCCCCATCACTACACTAGTTCAGAACTTGCCCCCATCACTACACCAGTTCGGAACTTGCCCCCATCACTACACTAGTTCAGAACTTGCCCCATCACTACACCAGTTCAGAACTTGCCCCCATCACTACACTAGTTCAGAACTTGCCCCCATCACTACACTAGTTCAGAACTTGCCCCCATCACTACACCAGTTCAGAACTTGCCCCCATCACTACACTAGTTCAGAACTTGCCCCCATCACTACACTAGTTCAGAACTTGCCCCCATCACTACACTAGTTCAGAACCTGCCCCCATCACTACACTAGTTCAGAACTTGCCCCCATCACTACACTAGTTCAGAACTTGCCCCCATCACTACAGTAGTTCAGAACTTGCCCCCATCACTACACTAGTTCAGAACTTGCCCCCATCACTACACTAGTTCAGAACTTGCCCCATCACTACACTAGTTCAGAACTTGCCCCCATCACTACACTAGTTCTGAACTTGCCCCATCACTACACCAGTTCAGAACTTGCCCCCATCACTACACTAGTTTGTTGCTCTGACAGACTCTCTGTCACAGTGAGATCTCCGGAGAGGAAACACTGATCTGTGCTGTTTTTTGGCTTCTGACAGAATTCCACCACCTCTAGAAACGGACTTTAGCTTCAGACGTGCCGGAGTTCCACTTTAACCCGCTCTGCATGATCCTGGGGTTTGTTTTTACTCTGCAGTTTCGTTCATAAAGCAAAATGGACGTTAAGAACAGACGAATCAGGCGCTTTCTTTCCCTGAGGTCGCTCCCGCCAACGTTCGCGACAAGTTTGACTGAAGGTCCGATGAGGTTCATTTGTTCTTCCGCTAATTTATGTTCTTAAGTTCGTTTTTCAGACCAAGGGTTTGTTTTTGGACGGTTTGGACTTGGATTTAAACAGGTATTGGCGTTGTCTTCTTAACCCTAACCCAGTGGAGGCAGGACGACAGCGCCACCTGCAGTCCCACCTCCTCAGGACAGTACCCAGGTGTGTGAGAGTAAAGCCCCTTTCACAGTGGCCGCCGACGTATTTGCGACGCGTTGGCGACCACAATATCGCAAACACCTCGTCAAGACACCGCTGGTGCTCCTCTTCTGCGATATATTTACAAACTGTTGACGATACTTTGCGATGTGTTAACGATGTCCTGACGAGGCGGCCGTGACGCAAAGACGTTACCGCGATCTTATAGCAACGTCTTTACGAATATTAACGAATACTGACGACTGTTGGCGAACTGTTGGCGACTTTAGACGAACTATGGGCGAGGATTTCCAACGTAGATGCGATTCAATAACGACCTCTTGGCGACTTAGCGATACTTTGTGAACCATGGCGAATCCAGGCGATGTTCCAAAGTAAAAACATTTCGCAAACACATCAATTCAGTATTTTCTAATCCAGCGACGATGTTTGTTTTCCTCTGTCCCAGTGACGTTTGCTCCGTCTCAGAGGAACTGTCCTGAGGAAGTGAGACTGTAGGTGGCGCTGTTGTCCTGTTTCCACAGCGCCAAAACCTGTTTAAATCATCTGAGTGGACGAAAGGGCGAAAATTAACGAATTACATTTACTCACGTCACTGTAATTGAGTAGTTTTTATGAGTAACCAGGATTAAACCAGGACTAAACCAGAACTAAACCAGGACTAAACCAGACTGTGGATATCTGCACATCTCACTAGAGCAGAGCGTTTATTCAAGTACCAAAAGTCCTGGTTTAGTCCAGGTTTAATCCACTTTTAGTCTAGTTCAGTCCACTTTTAGTCCATTTTGAGCGCAGTTATAGTCCTGTTTTAGTCCTGGTTTAGTCCAGTTTTAGTCCACTTATAGTGCAGTTTTAATCTAGTTATAATCCACTTTTAGTCAACTTCTTCAAACTTCCAGTTTTATTCCAGTTTTAGTCCTGGTTTAGTCCAGTTTTAGTCCACTAATAGTCCAGTTATAGGCCTAGTTTAGTCCAGTTTTAGTCCCGGTTTAGTCCAGTTGTAGTCCAGTTTTCGTCCTGGTTTAGTCCAGTTTTAGTCCTGGTTTAGTCCAGTTTTAGTCCAGTTGTAGTCCAGTTTTAGTCCTGGTTTAGTCCAGTTTCAGTCCCGGGTTAGTCCAGTTGTAGTCCAGTTTTCGTCCTGGTTTAGTCCAGTTTTAGTCCTGGTTTAGTCCAGTTTTAGTCCGGTTTTAGTCCTGGTTTAGTCCAGTTTCAGTCCCGGTTTAGTCCAGTTGTAGTCCAGTTTTAGTCCTGGTTTAGTCCAGTTTTAGTCCAGTTGTAGTCCAGTTTTAGTCCCGGTTTAGTCCAGTTTCAGTCCCGGTTTAGTCCAGTTGTAGTCCTGGTTTAGTCCAGTTTTAGTCCAGTTGTAGTCCAGTTTTAGTCCTGGTTTAGTCCAGTTTTAGTCCAGTTGTAGTCCAGTTTTCGTCCTGGTTTAGTCCAGTTTTAGTCCCGGTTTAGTCCAGTTTTAGTCCTGGTTTAGTCCAGTTTTAGTCCAGTTGTAGTCCAGTTTTAGTCCCGGTTTAGTCCAAGTTTAGTCCAGTTGTAGTCCAGTTGTCGTCCAGTTTTAGTCCTGGTTTAGTCCAGTTTTAGTCCCGGTTTAGTCCAGTTGTAGTCCAGTTTTAGTCCCGGTTTAGTCCAGTTTTAGTCCCGGTTTAGTCCAGTTGTAGTCCAGTTTTAATCCTGGTTTAGTCCAATTTTAGTCCACTTATAGTGCAGTTTTAGTCTAGTTATAATCCACTTTTAGTCAACTTCTTCAAACTTCCAGTTTTATTCCAGTTTTAGTCCTGGTTTAGTCCAGTTTTAGTACAGTTGTAGTCCAGTTTTAGTCCCGGTTTAGTCCAGTTTCAGTCCCGGTTTAGTCCAGTTGTAGTCCTGGTTTAGTCCAGTTTTAGTCCAGTTGTAGTCCAGTTTTAGTCCTGGTTTAGTCCAGTTTTAGTCCAGTTGTAGTCCAGTTTTCGTCCTGGTTTAGTCCAGTTTTAGTCCCGGTTTAGTCCAGTTTTAGTCCTGGTTTAGTCCAGTTTTAGTCCAGTTGTAGTCCAGTTTTAGTCCCGGTTTAGTCCAAGTTTAGTCCAGTTGTAGTCCAGTTGTCGTCCAGTTTTAGTCCTGGTTTAGTCCAGTTTTAGTCCCGGTTTAGTCCAGTTGTAGTCCAGTTTTAGTCCCGGTTTAGTCCAGTTGTAGTCCAGTTTTAGTCCCGGTTTAGTCCAGTTTTAGTCCCGGTTTAGTCCAGTTTTAGTCCCGGTTTAGTCCAGTTGTAGTCCAGTTTTAGTCCCGGTTTAGTCCAGTTTTAGTCCCGGTTTAGTCCAGTTTTAGTCCCGGTTTAGTCCAGTTTTAGTCCCGGTTTAGTCCAGTTTTAGTCCCGGTTTAGTCCAGTTGTAGTCCAGTTTTAATCCTGGTTTAGTCCAATTTTAGTCCACTTATAGTGCAGTTTTAGTCTAGTTATAATCCACTTTTAGTCAACTTCCAGTTTTAGTCCAGTTTTAGTCCAGTTTTAGTCCAGTTTTAGTCCAGTTGTAGTCCAGTTTTAGTCCAGTTTTAGTCCCGGTTTAGTCCACTTTTAGTCCTGTTTAGTCCAGTTTTCACAGTCTGAAGGAAACGGGGATCGTGTCGTCCAAAAACTCGACGCGATAGAGAAAAACTGGGATCAGTTAAACAGTAAAAACAGCAGTCAGATCGACTCAAATGACAGGAACAGCTCAGGTCTGTGGAGAGGAACAGCTCAGGTCTGTGGAGAGGAACAGCTCAGGTCTGTGGAGAGGAACAGCTCAGGTCTGTGGAGAGGAACAGCTCAGGTCTGTGCAGAGGAACAGCTCAGGTCTGTGGAGAGGAACAGCTCAGGTCTGTGGAGAGGAACAGCTCAGGTCTGTGGAGAGGAACAGCTCAGGTCTGTGCAGAGGAACAGCTCAGGTCTGTGGAGAGGAACAGCTCAGGTCTGTGGAGAGGAACAGCTCAGGTCTGTGGAGAGGAACAGCTCAGGTCTGTGGAGAGGAACAGCTCAGGTCTGTGCAGAGGAACAGCTCAGGTCTGTGGAGAGGAACAGCTCAGGTCTGTGCAGAGGAACAGCTCAGGTCTGTGCAGAGGAACAGCTCAGGTCTGTGGAGAGGAACAGCTCAGGTCTGTGGAGAGGAACAGCTCAGGTCTGTGGAGAGGAACAGCTCAGGTCTGTGGAGAGGATTTGAGTGGTTTCCAGATGTGTTTTTCCTCCGTCTCCGTCCGTCAAACTGAAGCTGTTCTGATAAATACATCGGAGAGTTTTCCAGACGAGGAGGCGCGGAGTCCATGGAAAACATATGGGAATGACACATGTGCGTTTGCACACGAGTCGGGACTAAACCAGGACTAAACCAGGACTAAACCAGGACTAAACCAGGACTAAACCAGGACTAAACCAGGACTGAACCAGGACTGAACCAGGACTACACCAGGACTACACCAGGACTGAACCAGGACTAAACCAGGACTGAACCAGGACTGAACCAGGACTAAACCAGGACTACACCAGGACTGAACCAGGACTAAACCAGGACTGAACCAGGACTAAACCAGGACTAAACCAGGACTGAACCAGGACTGAACCAGGACTACACCAGGACTGAACCAGGACTAAACCAGGACTGAACCAGGACTGAACCAGGACTGAACCAGGACTAAACCAGGACTAAACCAGGACTGAACCAGGACTAAACCAGGACTACACCAGCACTGAACCAGGACCAAACCAGGACTGAACCAGGACTAAACCAGGACTAAACCGGGACTAAAACTGGACTAATCCACGACAAAACCAGCACTAAACCAGGACTGAACCAGGACTAAACCAGGACTGAACCAGGACTGAACCAGGACTGAACCAGGACTAAACCAGCACTGAACCAGGACCAAACCAGGACTGAACCAGGACTAAACCAGGACTAAACCGGGACTAAAACTGGACTAATCCACGACAAAACCAGCACTAAACCAGGACTGAACCAGGACTAAACCAGGACTGAACCAGGACTGAACCAGGACTTACCCAGGACCAAACCCGGACTACACCAAGACTTAACCAGGACCAAACCCGGACTACACCAGGACTAAAACTGGACTAATTCAGGACGAAACCAGGACTGAACCAGGACTGAACCAGGACTGTACCAGGACTACACCCGGACTGAACCTGGACTGAACCAGGACTAAACCAGGACTGAACCAGGACTTTTAGTTTTGTTTTAGTCCCGTTTTAGTGCATTTATAGTCCCGTTTTTGTCCATGTTTAGTCCACTTTTAATCCACTTTTAGTCAACTTGTAGTCCAGTTTTAGTCCTGGTTTAGTCCAGTTTTAATCCAGTTTTAGTCTATTTATAGTCCAGTTTTAGTCCTGGTTTAGTCCCAGTTTAGTCTAGTTTTAGTCCTGGTTTAGTCCAGTTATAGTCCACTTTTAGTCCAGACATAGTCTAGTTTTAGTCCTGGTTTAGTCCCCTTTAGTCCTGGTTTAGTGCAGTTATCGCACAGTTTTAGTCCTGGTTTAGATCCAGTTATAATCCATTTTTAGTCCAGTTTTAGTCCAATTTTAGTCCTGGTTTAGTCCAGTTTAGTCCAGGTTTAGTCTAAATTTAGTCCTGGTTTAGTTCAGTTTTAGTCCAATTATAGTCTTCATTTAGTCCACTTTTAGTTCTGGTTTATTCCACTTTTGGTCCAGTTTTAGTCCAGTTTTAGTCCAGGATCAATGACTACGACAAAACCACAACTCGGCCGTGAAGAGCATCGACCTGGAGGAGGAAGTGTGAACGTCGTGAACCTGCGGAGCGGAAAAAACGGAGCAAAACCGTCTTGAAAACAGATTAAAGTTCGCGCACGAATCTCTCCACATACAACTTCAGATCTGAAAAGTCCATTTTGCAGAATAGATTTGTATTTTCCGCACCAAAAACCACACCTGGAGTTGAGTTCAGCTCGGGTCCCACAGGTTTTGAGTTTCCCACTCGCGTGTTTATCTGAAACTCTCCTTCCTCACGCAGAAGATGAGACTCACAGCTGCTCGGAATAATCACATTTAATGATGTTTGAGGCTCTGTCCCGACACGTACCGTGAAACTGCCCTGGAGGGAAACCGAGGGAAACAGAGGGAAACAGAGGGAAACAGAGGGAAACCGAGGGAAACAGAGGGAAACAGAGGGCACAAGGGGCACGGCCCAGGGATTTAAGGTAACGCACTGATGAACCTAGTCACTGTTTTACACTCTTTTGTGTTATTTAGGAGGTAAAGCCGACGCTGGTCCACTCCACAGTTCATCTGAGGATCCTCATTACTCTTTTAGAAACAAAACGGACGTCTGTTAATGTTATTTCCTGACAAGAATCCACGAAAAGAAAGTGCGTTTGTGAGGAAAAGAGAAGAGGACAGAGTGACCAGAGTTGCAAAATAAAATGGTGGTTGGTTATAACAAAATAGTAAAACAAATGCGTAAAGAAATAGTCCAGTTTTAGTCCAATTTGAGTCCAATTTTAGCCCTGGTTTAGTCCAGTTTTAGTCCAGCTTTAATCCAGTTTTAGTCCTGTCATAGTCTAGTTTCAGTCCTGGTTTAGTCCAGTTATAGTCCAGTTTTAGTCCTGGTTTAGTCCAGTTATAGTCCAGTTTTAGTCCTGGTTTAGTCCAGTTATAGTCCAGTTTTAGTCCTGGTTTAGTTCAGTTTTAGTCCATCTTTAATCCTGTTTTAGTCCTGTCATAGTCTAGTTTTAGTCCTGGTTTAGTCCAGTCATAGTCTAGTTATAGTCCTGGTTTAGTCCAGTTATAGTCCAGTTTTAGTCCTGGTTTAGTTCAGTTTTAGTCCAGTTTTAGTCCTGGTTTAGTCCAGTTTGAGTCCAGTTTTAGTCCAGTCATAGTCTAGTTATAGTCCTGGTTTAGTCCAGTTATAGTCCAGTTTTAGTCCTGGTTTAGTCCAGTTATAGTCCAGTTTTAGTCCTGGTTTAGTTCAGTTATAGTCCAGTTTTAGTCCTGGTTTAGTTCAGTTTTAGTCTAGTTTTAGTCCTGGTTTAGTCCAGTTATAGTCCAGTTTTAGTCCTGGTTTAGTCCAGTTATAGTCCAGTTTTATTCTAGTTTGAGTCCTGGTTTAGTTCACTTTTAGTCCAGTTTTAGTCCAGTTTTAGTCCAGTCATAGTCTAGTTATAGTCCTGGTTTAGTCCAGTTATAGTCCAGTTTTAGTCCTGGTTTAGTCCAGTTATAGTCCAGTTTTAATCCTGGTTTAGTTCAGTTTTAGTCCAGTTTTAGTCCAGTTTTAGTCCAGTCATAGTGTAGTTATAGTCCTGGTTTAGTCCAGTTTTTGTCCAGTTTTAGTCCAGTTTTAGTCCTGGTTTAGTCCAGTTATAGTCCAGTTTTAGTCCTGGTTTAGTCCAGTTATAGTCCAGTTTTAGTCCTGGTTTAGTCCAGTTATAGTCCAGTTTTAGTCCTGGTTTAGTTCAGTTATAGTCCAGTTTTAGTCCTGGTTTAGTTCAGTTTTAGTCCAGTTTTAGTCCTGCTTTAGTCCAGTTTTAGTCCGGTTTTAGACCGGATTTAGTCCCTACAAAATTTGCCCTTTGTGAAAGCCGGATGCCCTGTCACACGGGCCTTCCCAAAATGCATTGCGCTCTGTGGGAGAACTGTGCCTGGGCCCGAACCTTCCCGGAGCTGCAGTACCGGGAGCGTCCACTAGTCCGACAGTCTACAGATCCAGACAAAAGACCCCAAACCCGCACCGAGGTTTTCCTTCACCAAATATACGAAGGGGAAAATGGGAGCAGAATAATCACGGTTTTGTGGAGGAAACAGCGTCAGGACATGACTTACAGCTCCGGTTTTAACCCTCGAAATCCCACGACATCGTACACGACTCCGAGGAATCTGTTTTCTGTAACCGCAGAACTTTGTAACGGTAAAAGACAGAAACTTCCTTTTCCCCTCTGAAAGTGCAGACATAGAGGTTTCCGTACATTTCTGCAGCTTTATCCTACGTCACACTCACGCTGTGTGATGACGGGAGCAAAACGAGTGTCCAATAGGAACTTTGTTTTCCCCAAACTCATGCGCTCCGTCCATTTTGATCGAGCCAAACTTTGCCAAAGAGTGAAGTGAGTCAAGATGGTCGACTCCTCTGACTGTGTGTGTTTAGAACGAGGGAAAAAGTCGCTCTAAGTGGAGTTAATTCTCACACACATGGAAAATGACACATCTTGGTGTGTGTAATTGTGCATCTCTTTCTATTTTTATTTAAAGGTTTATTTCAGTCCAAATGAACAAATCCAAATGTAATTTCCACCATGGAAATGCAGAAGTGCTGTGGCTCTGGCCCTGGACCTGACAGGACTGGACCAGGAAAGTCATGGAGCCACTGCACTTTTTTTGTTTTTAGGGCAATAAGGAGATTTTTAATTTACTTACAGACTTGAGATTTTGCATTTTTGTAGCTAAGGCCCTAAATTAAGCATTTTTTATGTCCAAAAAGTTGTTTCTACATGTTTGCTGTGTGTTTTGTATAAAAGAGAGTGAATTTTATTTTCTGTGTTTTTTTCATCTCTATTTCTGGTCCTGTAGCTTTTCTCACAGCCTCATGACACAACTACAGCAGCAGATTGTGAAATAACAGGCTGGACTGAACAAAAGGAGGTAGAACACTTCATTAGGGGTAAAAGGGGCAGTTTTAAAAGCAACATTAAGAACAAAATCCAACCCTGGGGCCTTCGGGGGTTAAAGTAAAGGGGTGGGGCAGGATTTCTGTGGCCCTGATGTTTTTACCTGCTCGAGGAAACAGATGGAAAATAAACCTGAGCCTGGTACAAACAGAGCTGATGTTACATGAAACTTAAAGACATAAATACCAAACGTGTTCAGCACAGGTCTTTCCCCCTGCAGAATCCAGAACAGGAGGGACCGGAACATTCTGAGGGTTTAATGTGGGATTCTGCAACAGCTTTAACTCAGTCTCTCTCTCTTTTTCTCCCCCTTTTCTCTCCCCTTTGCCACAATTCCCCTTCATTTATCTCACTTTTTCCCCTCTTTCTTTTTCGTCTCTATGTTGCTTTCACCCTCCTCTCCTCTCTCTCCTTCTCTTCCTCTGTATTTCTTTCTCTCTCTTCCTCCTTTTTGCTTCCTCTTTCTCTCCTCCTCCTCCGTCCTTTGCTCTCTCTCTTCCTCCTTCTTGCTTCCGTTCTCTCTCTTTCTCTCTCTCCCTGGTCCCTCTCTCCCCCTCTTTTCACCTCCTCCCCCTCTCTCTTTCTCTCCCTCCCTCTTGCTTCCTCCTTCCCTATTCCCCTCTCCTCTCTCCTCTCCTCCTCTCCTCCCCCTCTCCTCCCCCTCTCTCCTCTGTCCTCTCCTCCCCCTCTCTCCTCTCCTCCCCCTCTCTCCTCTCTCCTCCCCCTCTCCTCTCCTCTCTCCTCTCCTCTGTCCTCTCCTCCCCCTCTCCTCTCCTCTCTCCTCCCCCTCTCCTCCCCTCTCCTCTCCTCCCCCTCTCCTCTCCTCCCCCTCCTCTCCTCTCTCCTCTCCTCTGTCCTCTCCTCCCCCTCCCCCTCCTCCCCTCTCCTCTCCTCTCCTCCCCTTCTCCTCTCCTCTCTCCTCTCCTCTCTCCTCTGTCCTCTCCTCCCACTCTCCTCCCCCTCTCTCTTCCTCCCTCTCCTCTCCTCTTTCCTCCCCCTCTCCTCTCCGCCTCCTCTCCTCTCCGCCTTCCTCCCCCTCTCCTCTCTCCTCTCCCCCTCCTCCCCTCTCCTCTCCTCTTCTCTCCTCTCCTCCCCTCTCCTCTCCTCCCCTCTCCTTTCCTCTCTCCTCTCCTCTGTCCTCTCTCCTCTCCTCCCCCTCTCTCCTCCCCTCTCTCCTCTCTCCTCTCTCCTCTCCACCTCTCCTCTCCTCCCCCTCTCTCTTCCCCTCTCTCCTCTCCTCCTCTCTTCTCTCCTCTCCTCTCCTCTCTCCACTCCGTCTCTCCTCTCTCCTCTCTCCTCCCCCTCTCCTCTCTTCTCTCCTCTCTCCTCTCTCCTCTCCTCTCCTCTCTCCTCTCCTCTCTCCTCTCCTCCCCCTCTCCTCTCCTCCGTCAGGTGCTCCCTGTGGACTCTCTTCCCTCGTGTCCTCGCAGTTGCAGTTGTCCTGCGCTCAGAGAAATCCACTGCACCTTCAGGCACCTCACCTCCCTCCCGAAGAGCCTCCCCCGGGACACGCACCGGCTCAACCTGGGGTAAGAGCCACAAGGGAGGGCATCTGACACAGAGGGAGGGCATCTGAGACAGAGGGAGGGCATCTGACACAGAGGGAGGGCATCTGAGACAGAGGGAGGGCATCTGACACAGAGGGAGGGCATCTGAGACAGAGGGAGGGCATCTGAGACAGAGGGAGGGCATCTGACACAGAGGGAGGGCATCTGAGACAGAGGGAGGGCATCTGACACAGAGGGAGGGCATCTGAGACAAAGGGAGGGCATCTGGCACAGAGTGAGGGCATCTGGCACAGAGGGAGGGCATCTGACACAGAGGGAGGGCATCTGGCACAGAGGGAGGGCATCTGGCACAGAGGGAGGGCGTCTGGCACAGAGGGAGGGCGTCTGGCACAGAGGGAGGGCATCTGGCACAGAGTGAGGGCATCTGGCACAGAGGGAGGGCATCTGACACAGAGGGAGGGCATCTGGCACAGCGGGAGGGCATCTGGCACAGAGGGAGGGCATCTAACACAGAGGGAGGGCATCTGAGACAGAGGGAGGGCATCTGGCACAGAGGGAGGGCGTCTGGCACAGAGGGAGGGCGTCTGGCACAGAGGGAGGGCATCTGGCACACGGGGAGGGCATCTGGCACAGAGGGAGGGCATCTGGCACAGAGGGAGGGCGTCTGGCACAGAGGGAGGGCATCTGGCACACGGGGAGGGCATCTAACACAGAGGGAGGGCATCTGAGACAGAGGGAGGGCATCTGGCACAGAGGGAGGGCGTCTGGCACAGAGGGAGGGCGTCTCGCACAGAGGGAGGGCCTCTGGCACAGAGGGAGGGCATCTGGCACAGCGGGAGGGCACCTGAGACAGAGGGAGGGCGTCTGGCACAGAGGGAGGGCGTCTGGCACAGAGGGAGGGCATCTGGCACACGGGGAGGGCGTCTGGCACAGAGGGAGGGCATCTGGCACAGCGGGAGGGCATCTGGGACATAAGGAGACACACGGTTTTGGTTTAAATGCAGAAACATGGAGCTGAACAGGAAGCACAGAGTTCATTTTACAGCTTTGTCCAAGTCCACAGAGACGAAAAACAAACTGACGGCAGGAACGAGGGAGGAAAAGAGGAAGGAGAGAGGAACGAGGGAGGAACGAGGGAGGAAAAGAGGAGAAAGAGAGGAAGGAGAGAGGAACGAAGGAGGAAAAGAGGAACAAGAGAGGAAGGAGGGAGTAGGAGAGAGGAAGGAGAGAGGAGGAGAGAGGAACGAGGGAGGAAAAGAGGAACAAGAGAGGAAGGAGGGAGTAGGAGAGAGGAAGGAGAGAGGAGGAGAGAGGAAGGAGGGAGGAACGAGAGAGGAGAACGTGGAGATGTTTTAGTAGAATCTGGAGATGTTTCATGAGAACCTGGAGATGTTTCATGAGAACCTGGAGATGTTTCATGAGAACCTCGAGATGTTTCATGAGAACCTCGAGATGTTTCATGAGAACCTCGAGATGTTTCATGAGAACGTGGACATGTTTCAGGAGTTTCACATGTGCAGCAGATCCTCCCTCAGGAGAACGTGGAGATGTTTCAGGAGTTTCACATGTGCAGCAGATCCTCCCTCAGGAGAACCTGGAGATGTTTCAGGAGTTTCACATGTGCAGCAGATCCTCCCTCAGGAGAACGTGGAGATGTTTCAGGAGTTTCACGTGTGCAGCAGATCCTCCCTCAGGAGAATGTGGAGATGTTTCAGGAGTTTCACGTGGGCAGCAGATCCTCCCTCAGGAGAACCTGGAGATGTTTCAGGAGTTTCACATGTGCAGCAGATCCTCCCTCAGGAGAACGTGGAGATGTTTCAGGAGTTTCACATGTGCAGCAGATCCTCCCTCAGGAGAACGTGGAGATGTTTCAGGAGTTTCGCGTGTGCAGCAGATCCTCCCTCAGGAGAACGTGGAGATGTTTCAGGAGTTTCGCGTGTGCAGCAGATCCTCCCTCAGGAGAATGTGGAGATGTTTTAATAGAATCTGGAGATGTTTCATGAGAACCTCGAGATGTTTCATGAGAACCTCGAGATGTTTCATGAGAACCTCGAGATGTTTCATGAGAACCTCGAGATGTTTCATGAGAACCTCGAGATGTTTCAGGAGAACGTGGACATGTTTCACATGTGCAGCAGATCCTCCCTCAGGAGAACGTGGAGATGTTTCAGGAGAATGTGGAGATGTTTCAGGAGAACGTGGAGATGTTTCAGGAGTTTCGTGTGTGCAGCAGATCCTCCCTCAGGACAGAGTCACGGTCTGATTTTTAAACATGTCGTGATCGTCCGTAAATGGATCCAAACTCGAAGCTCTCGCTCAAACACAGATGGTTTTCTCTTTAACATCTGCAGCACAGGGTTAGACGCACACGGAGATGGAGCTGGAGATGCCAAAAATATGAAAATTAAAGTGCACGTCAACATCTTTTACTCACAATTTTGGTAAAGTTTATCATTGTACTTTTTACGTGGGTGAAGAGTGTGATGACGTAACTATCGCCCATAACCGTTACCGAGCAACGGTAACGTAAACAAGGGTCTAAGGCCGTCTAATTTACACCAGAGAGAGAAAGAGAGAAAGAAAGAAAGAAAAGATAGATGAGAGAGAGAAAAGGAAGAGAGGAAGAGAGAGACGGGGAGAAACAGAGAGAGTGAGAGAGAGGAGAGAGAAGAAGAAAGGGGGGAACAAAGAGAGAGAGATGAGGGAGAGAGAACTGAGAGATAAAGGACAGAGAGAAAAAGATAGAGAGCTGAAAGAAGCGTGAGAAGAGAAGTGATGGGGAAGGAGTTAAAGAGAGACAGAGAAAGAGAGACAAAGAGAGAGGGAGGAGAAGGAAAAGAGAGGAAAAGAGAAGAAAGCTGGAGCTGTCATCCCTCCGTCCTAAATATTTATTAAGAGTTTGAAGGAAAATCAGACACAGGGACATGAGGCTGGAGCAGGTCTCACAGGATGGAAAAGTTCACGGAGCGTCAGGGTCGAAGATCGGCTCCGATTTTTCCCTTTTTCCATCACCGGGTCAAACGGATTTAGCTCCCGCCCGATTTGCGTCGCGTTTCAAAGCCTCGGGGGAATCTCCGAGCGTCCGTGGAGGGAAACGCGTCTGAAGTTTGACGGCGCTTGGCGTTTCGGCGCGTTTCTGTTTTCTCTCCAGGTACAACAGCCTGACGGAGGTGGAGGGGCAGGAGGTCCGGGCGCTGCGGCAGCTGGAGATGCTGATGCTCCACGGGAACGACATCGAGACGGTCCAGAGCGGAGCGTTCTACGGACTCCGGGCGCTGCAGGTGCTCACGCCACAGACACGAGCAAAGATGCACTGAACGACAAACAAGAAAATGAGAAAACAGTTTATTTCATTCTGTTTTAGGCCCCGTTTACACACACACGGATATTTTTAAAAACGGAGAGATTTCCCTTCGTTTGTACCACAGTCCGTATATATGAGTGAGCTAAGCTAACCCGTTAGCTGCCGCGTGCCAAACAGGAAGTGCCCCAGGAGGCTCTTCCGGCTCCTTCTCTCCTTTTTCCCAGTGACTTTTTCTCGTCCCTCTGTCGGGACCTGCTGCTCTGAGCCTCGTCATTCTGGGCTTAAACTGTTCGACTTTTCATTTCTCTATTTTGTTCCTAAATTGAGATCTGAACATAAATAACGGACCAATCAGACGCCTTCATTCCCCGAGGTCCCGCCCCCCAGCGTTAGCAACAGGTTTGATTGACAGCTCGTTTCCCCCGAGTGACGATTTCTGAAATAAAATGACAAAATATCTCAAACAGTCACAATATCTAATGTTACTAGAATCTGAACGAGCAGAATTTAACGAGCAGAAAGTAAAGAGAATTTGGTTAAATTGTGACTCTATTGTTGTTCGTATGTAACAGAACAAACAACATAAATCAGTGACTTAAACTATTTAAAGTTTGCTGCTAAAAGCTCAAAGTTTCTTCTTCTTGTGCAGAATCAGGTAAATCCAGTGTCCTGCAGGTGCAGAGTATCACATCCATAGTCCGTATATATGATGCATCAGCTCTGCCATGAGGAGGCGCCACATTTAACCTCCTCACTCATGATTGGCTCTTGTGTTGCTATGATACTCGCGGGAGGATTTCCAAATATGGATCTGGCTCTAAATTCGCTCCTGTAACCATGGCAACAGGAGTCTCATTTGACGCTGACGCTGTGGAGACGTCGCACTCAGAACAGTCATATATACAGACTATGGTTTCTGAAAACGAATCTTTCAAAAAACTCTGGCTAAAGTGGAGATTTTGGAAAACTGTAAAGTGACATAAACATTGTTTTAGGCAGTTGACGGCAAAGTGTCTCCAGTGTGAACGTTTTTCTGTGGTGATGATCAGAAGCGTCAGAGCTGCAGTCGCGTCACTTCTAATAATAATAATAATAATGCATCAGTTTTATACAGCGCTTTTCTGGTCACTCAAAGACTCTTTACAGAGCATTATTCATTTACTCCAGACCCGGTGGTGTAAACTACTATTGTAGCCACAGCTGCCCTGGGGCAGACTGACGGAAGCGAGGCTCCAATCTGCGCCATCGGCCCCTCCGACCACCACCACCATTCACGCACACACCACTTTCATACTAGGCAATGTGGGTGATGTGCCTTGCCTAAGGACACAACGACAGTTTTTTTGTGACTGGCCCCACTGTGGCACCTGGAATTCCTTGTGGTCTCCCATCCAAGTCCTAACCAGGCCCGGCCCTGCTGAGCTTCTGAGATCTGACGGGTTCAGGCTTTGACGAGCCGGTATGGCTCAAACACTCGTCCTGTGTTTGCATTTGCACAGCTGATGTTTCAGATCCATGAAGAGACGAATGAGGTGAAGGAGCTCAGCGATTTTCCCTCTTCTCCTCACGACCCGAAGACCCAGACGCCGTCACCGCCAACGTCGCCGTTTTTGGGTCAGAAAATGAAGTGTTTGTCCCGGAGGAGAGGCGTGTTTTTAGTTACTGTGCGACTCGCCTGGAGCCATGGTCGTTGTTTAGAAAGGAACAGGAAGCGACTCTATTCGTTGTTGTCGACATGAGGATTGTGATTTTCCTTCGTCCTACACTGGCCCCTAGAGGCTCGGCGTATTTATGCGGGTTCATGTAAACGGAAACTTTTCTGAAAACGATGCTGCACGATGTTATTTCGGAAAACGGAGCGAGGGAAATATTCGTTTTTTAAAATATCCGTGTACGTGTAAACAGGGCCTTAGTGTCAAACCCAAAAAAAAACTCATTTGACGTCTATTTCCAATATTTAATTTAAAGTTTTGGTGCCTATTTTAATGTTGATAGTTTATTCTTTGTGGTTTCTTTGCTCCGGAAGTTCTGCTGCTGGAAGGATGTTGTGGATTTCTAAGTCTGAGAAAAAAAAGAAAAAAAACTGGAGAAGAAAGTCTGGATTTATTGAAGCAACTGTGCACACAATCACAGGGAAAATGAAAAATAAAACTTTCTGTCCTTCACGCAACGTCCGTCTCTTCTTAATCTGAATAACAGACAAAAACACGGGCGTCATCAAACCAACATGAGGTAAAACATACGACAAAAAGGATCTAAACAAACCACAAACGGAGACGACTTTCCTGGTTCAGCTGAGCATCGATCCCACTGTTCCAAATGATGAGAAAGAACAAAGCCACAGCTCGTTGTTTTAACGCTGATGGATAAAGACAGAGCAGTGGCCTCTCGTCTGTAGACACCCCGGGAACAGCAGATTACACCACCACATGTGGCAGGGATACAGAAATACTTCAGCACTGGTGAGTTTGCTGCTCTCTGAACCCATGAAATACATTCTTTGGCTTCGACAGACCGTGACAGATACACCACAGAGGACTCACCTGAAAAGTCACTGCGGTTTTGTGGACAAACACGTCGTCTTCTTTGACTTTGGCGTCTTAGAAAGTAAATGTTAAACTCCAGGACGAGAAACAGGAAGCAGTGATGAACTCAACTTTGTTCAGCTCTGAGCAGAACTTCACATAAACCAGAGAGAATAAAATATCATCATGAAAATAAGCACCAAGAATTTACGTAATTGAAATTCAAAAGCACAAACGGTGCAGGGACCTGCCTCACTGCCTCATGGGAAATGTTTTCCTGTAGTTTTGCCTGGAATGTTTCGGGAGACGGGCGTTAAAGAAAGAATATTAATGGACTTTTGGGAAGTTTCTCTCATGTTCTAACGTTGTTCCCGCATCACAAACCAGTCAGAAGAGGTTTTAGATTCATCCGTGCAAGTCTGAGTCGTTTAAAACGTTCTGACACCTTCTCGTCTTTGGAGTTGTCGTTGGTTTGTCAGAAATGTTCTCCACTGTAGCATTAAAGCGCCTATGAAAGGTTAAACTACTCATATATACTACTACTTTACATGTTTCCTCCCAGTTTGGAAATCCTGACATCACGCTAGGGATTTCCAGAACTTTTACCTCGCAACCTCGCTGTGATTACGCCAAAACTCCTCAAAAGTGCACAGAGATTATTATTATTTGACAAATAAACTGATAAGAAACACATTTTTTGGTTGAAATGTTTGTACAATCAGAGAAAGTGTGTTTCTTGGGTCATTTGTGCCGAACTTTTGGACGTCATCAACACATTTTTCAACTTTTCAGTCAACTTAGATGTTAGAGAAGCACTTTAAACTTGCTGAAAGTGAAAGTATCTCCATGTCTCTTCCAGATCTTGAAGCTGAGTTACAACAAGCTGACGTCTGTGCGGCCGGGCCTGTTCGAGGGTCTGGTGGGTCTGGTCCGGCTGCACCTGGACCATAACCTGATCACCTTCATCGAGCCGTACTCCTTCTCCGGCCTGGCGTCGCTCAAACTGCTGCAGCTGGAGGGAAACCTGCTCCGAGAGGTTCACCCGCACACCTTCATCACCGTGTCAGTGCTCGGCCACTTCTGGAGCTCGGGGATCAAGTAAGAGCAGGGAAAACCACCAGAAACCTACAGCAAAACATCACAACCAGACACCTATAGGCGAGTTTCAGCTGACGTCACTGTTATTAACCCTCGAAGACTCTACGACATCGTATACGACACAGAGAAATCTGTTTTCTATAACCGCAGAACTTTGTAACGGTAAAAGACAGAAACGTCCTTTTCCCCTCTGAAAGTGCAGACATAGAGGTTTCCGTACATTTCTGCGGCTTTATCCTACGTCACACTCACGCTGTGTGATGACGGGAGCAAAACGAGTGTCCAACAGGAACTTTGTTTTCCCCAAACTCATGCGCTCCGTCCATTTTGATGGAGCCAAACTTTGCCAAAGAGTGAAGTGAGTCAAGATGGTCGACTCCTCTGACTGTGTGTGTTTAGAACGAGGGAAAAAGTCGCTCTAAGTGGAGTTAATTCTCACACACATGGAAAATGACACATCTTGGTGTGTGTAATTGTGCATCTCTTTCTATTTTTATTTAAAGGTTTATTTCAGTCCAAATGAACAAATCCAAATGTAATTTCCACCCTGGAAATGCAGAAGTGCTGTGGCTCTGGCCCTGGACCTGACAGGAGCTGTTTCCAGGACTGGACCAGGAAAGTCATGGAGCCACTGCACTTTTTTTGTTTTTAGGGCAATAAGGAGATTTTTAATTTACTTACAGACTTGAGATTTTGCATTTTTATAGCTAAGGCCCTAAATTAAGCATTTTTTATGTCCAAGAGTATGGATTTTACTTTCTGTTTTTTTCGTCTCTATTTCTGGTCCTGTAGCTTTTATCACAGCCTCATGACACAACTACAGCAGCAGATTGTGAAATAACAGGTTGGACTGAACAAAAGGAGGTAGAACACTTCATTAAGGGGTAAAAGGGGCAGTTTTAAAAGCAAAATTAAGAAAAAACTCCAGGTGAGGACAAATGTACTACAATTACCCTCAGGTCTTCGGGGGTTAAATGTGAGTGTTGCATGAGGGGAAATTTTGATGCCGGTGGCCAAAAAACACAAACACAGTGCGTGACTTTGCGGTCTCTCCGTTTGTCAGCAATAACGGTGAATTCCTGCTGCATTATCGGACGCACAAACAGAAGAAAGGAAAAATGGTCTTTTCCGTATTCCCAGTGAAAAGAACCACAAACGTCGGATTAAATGGCTTTCAAACCTCCACAGAGCGAATACTGATGATCCGAGCAAATCGTGGAAGCCAACCACAACGCGTATGTTGGGCCCATTTCTTGACAGGTTTGTGTACTTCTTTAAAATTCATGGTTTTATGACCCAGGAGTTTGTACCAAGTAATTGTGGATATGGCCGAAGTGGATGTTTGGTCACGTAGTTGGTGATTCAGAGCAGAAAATGGCTTTGACGTCCTTCGATACTCATGACCCATTTCTGGTCAAATCGTCTTCAGTCGTCTGCAGTTACAGTGGATAAATAACCAGGATTGATACGCTTTAGTGCTTTCTTGCTACGTTCGCCATGTTTCTTGCCGTCGGCCAAAATATTTCCCAGCATGCAACGTAGGCTTTTGTCAACAATGAAACTCGCCTATGGCAAAACATCACTTAAAGTGTAGGGAATACAACCAGCGAACTACGTCAAAACATCATGTAAGGAACAAGGAAAACAACCAAAAACCTGTGGCAAAACATCATGTAAGGAACAAGGAAAACAACCAAAAACCTGTGGCAAAACATCATGTAAGGAACAAGGAAAACAACCAAAAACCTGTGGCAAAACATCAAGTAAGAGCAGGAAATCTGGAGCCAGGTTCTATGTTATGAATAGGATTTCTCTGACGGACACAACCATGAAAAAAAGAAACACCAGGATCATGTGGAGTGGGTTAATACGGACAATTTAAGATCAAAATGACGAGTCTCACAGCTGCAGGTCCAGAGAGAGGAGCCACAATAGGGAATTTTTTGGCCTAAACAAATGTAATTTGTGCTCCTCTGGTTTAGACCTGAAACAGACCTGTGTTTAGACCTGGTTTAGCTTTATTTTAGCCCTATTTTAGTCCTGGTTTAGACCTGAAACAGACCTGTGTTTAGACCTGGTTTAGCTTTATTTTAGTCCTACTTTAGTCCTGGTTTAGACCTGAAACAGACCTGTGTTTAGACCTGGTTTAGTTTTATTTTAGTCCTACTTTAGTCCTGGTTTAGACCTGAAATAGACTTGTCTTTAGTCCTGGTTTAGACCTGGTATAGACCTGTGTTTAGACCTGGTTTAGTTTTATTTTAGTCCTACTTTAGTCCTGGTTTAGACCTGAAACAGACCTGTGTTTAGACCTGGTTTAGTTTTATTTTAGTCCTACTTTAGTCCTGGTTTAGACCTGAAACAGACCTGTGTTTAGACCTGGTTTTGACCTGAAACAGACCTGGGTTTAGACCTCATTTATTTAGTTTTATTTTAGTCCTACTTTAGTCCTGGTTTAGACCTGAAACAGACCTGTGTTTAGACCTGATTTAGTTTTATTTTAGTCCTAGTTTAGTCCTGGTTTAGACCTGAAATAGACCTGTGTTAAGACCTGGTTTTGACCTGAAACAGACCTGGGTTTAGACCTCATTTATTTAGTTTTATTTTAGTCCTACTTTAGTCCTGGTTTAGACCTGAAACAGACCTGTGTTTAGACCTGGTTTAGTTTTATTTTAGTCCTACTTTAGTCCTGGTTTAGACCTGAAACAGACCTGTGTTTAGACCTGGTTTTGACCTGAAACAGACCTGGGTTTAGACCTCATTTAGTTTTATTTTAGTCCTAGTTTAGTCCTGGTTTAGACCTGAAACAGACCTGTGTTTAGACCTGGTTTTGACCTGAAACAGACCTGTGTTTAGACCTGGTTTAGCTTTATTTTAGTCCTACTTTAGTCCTGGTTTAGACCTGAAATAGACTTGTCTTTAGCCCTGGTTTAGACCTGAAACAGACCTGTGTTTAGACCTGGTTTAATTTTATTTTAGTCCTACTTTAGTCCTGGTTTAGACCTGAAACAGACCTGTGTTTAGACCTCATTTAGTTTTATTTTAGTCCTAGTTTAGTCCTGGTTTAGACCTGGTATAGACCTGTGTTTAACCCTGGTTTTGACCTGAAACAGACCTGGGTTTAGACCTCATTTAGTTTTATTTTAGTCCTAGTTTAGTCCTGGTTTAGACCTGAAATAGACTTGTCTTTAGCCCTGGTTTAGACCTGAAACAGACCTGTGTTTAGACCTGGTTTAATTTTATTTTAGTCCTACTTTAGTCCTGGTTTAGACCTGGTATAGTTCTATTTTAGCCCTAGTTTAGTCCTGGTTTAGACTTGGTTTAGACCTGGTTTAGACCTGAAATAAACCCAATATAGTCCTGATTTCAACCTGGTTTAGACCTGAAATAATCCTGTGTTTAGACCTAAAATAGACCTGATATAGTCCTGGTTTAGACCAGGTTTAGACCTGTAATAGGCCTGTGTTTAGACCTGGTTTAGACCTGTAATAGGCCTGTGTTTAGACCTGGTTTAGACCTGTAATAGACCTGTGTTTAGGCCTGGTTTAGACCTGCAATAGGCCTGTGTTTAGACCTGGTTTAGACCTGTAATAGGCCTGTGTTTAGGCCTGGTTTAGACCTGTAATAGGCCTGTGTTTAGACCTGGTTTAGACCTGTAATAGGCCTGTGTTTAGACCTGGTTTAGACCTGAAGTAGACCTAATATAGTCCCAGTGTAGGACTATATAGAAATGGATCAAAAACTGAACCATAGAGATATTTATTTTGCAAGAATAACTGAAAAATATAAAATAGAATAACTAATTCACTAGCAAGGACCACGCCAACATCAACACAAGTGCGAAGAGAAAAGAGTTTATTACATGGAGACGAAGCGGGTCGGCTGGGGTGAGACTCAGGGTGGGGGTTCAGTCTCAATCTTCACATGGCCCAGCAGGAACAGGACCCCCAAGAGCGAATGGGCACGGTGGAGATCATCACGGTCGTCTCAAACATAGGAGTGGCAACCGAGGATCTTTATTTTCCGGTCGGATAACGCATCTTTGGCACCGATGCGGAAGGATTGAATGGAGAATGACTGGGGAGACATACCGGAAGAGCGGAGCTTTTCAGAAATGTTAGTGAACCAGAACTTGGAAGCGATCTTGCCCATTTCCATGAGGAAAAGACGATCATTGTCGGAGGAAGCGAGATATTTGATGAAGGGTTCGTCGGGACTGAGTTGAGGTGGAAGAGGTGGATAAAGAAAGAGTTTCCTGACTGATCCATAACTCCTGCAGAGAGTGAAAATGTTAGACTTTATAAGCACCTTACACTTTCCTCTGTTGATTTCCCACTGCACAGGCAACTGCCGATGTCGTTTCTAATCCCATTTATTTTCGAGTGAATTATATTTTTTGAAAACGCTAAAAAAAATACACTTCCAAACCATTTTCTTTCAACATCTTCTTCACCGTCAGTAGTCGATCCGTTTGCCACCGTTGGAGTCAGAGCAATCGAGTCTTTTGGGCTTAAAGTTGTTTTCTAACGTTTCCAGATACTAATGAGTGAACCAGGCAGAGCGTTTTGTTTGTTAGACTTGTGGCTGTTGTAAGATGGGTTAAAGTGGAGTTAAGCTTCTTCAGTTTGAAGCAAATTAGCATTTTACGTGGAAGTTAAGAACTTGCCCCCATCACTACACTAGTTCAGAACTTGCCCCCATCACTACACTAGTTCAGAACTTGCCCCCATCACTACACTAGTTCAGAACTTGCCCCCATCACTACACTAGTTCAGAACTTGCCCCCATCACTACACTAGTTTGTTGCCTTGACAGACTCAGTGCCACAGTGAGATCTCCGCCGAGGAAACACTGATCTGTGCCGTTTTTTGGCTTCTGACAGAATTCCACCACCTCTAGAAAAGGACATTAGCTTCAAACGTGCCGGAGTTCAGCTTTAAGTGACCTGGAATGAATATGAGTGGTGTGGATGACGAAATGATTCTGAATGGACACCAAGGTGAGCTTTCGGAGGAACCGAGCGATCGCGGGGGAGCCAGATCTTCCCTTGTTACTGTCAGAAAGGACAAAAAATGAACCAAGATGGACTAAGATCGTTTGGTCTGGTGGCGGCTCTGGGTTTTTATCCCTCGGCGGCAGATCTGGGCAGGTGGAGTTAGTCCGTAACATAATACAAAAGTTTACACAGCGACTTGACAAACCTGATGTGACGCAGGAGTTTCATTAGAGCGTATTGTGACAGCGCTCTGAAGGGGGAGTGACTTAGTATGAAGAGCAAATAGAGGGGAGACTCGGAAAACCAAAACATTTTGTTGTTTTATTGTAATCCAACCCAATCCAACTTTATTTGTACATCAGATTTTACCAACACAAAGTCTCCAAAGTGCTGCACAGACTCAGCACAGTATAAAAGTATAAAATAACACAGTAAATAAAATAAAGCATAAAATAAACATTAACTTCTTAGGTTCCTTTCTAAGACAATGTAGCCAAGTGTATTTGTACCTTGTTGACATGTTTCGGCTGCTGCTGTGAGCCGTCTTCAGAACTGTCACCGGTGTTGGTGGTGACGTGTCATATATCAGCTGTTGTTACTTCCTGTAGGCGTGGTCAGCCTGATGGGACCTGCAGGTCGCCCAGACTGACGACGCCTCCTGTCGCCCGGTGGTCTCTGGAGGAGGGTGTCCCAGGTATGTGGGGCTCGGGTCATTGGATCGGAGAACAACAAGTTCAAACGCTGGATCAGGGAGGCCATTGAGATCAGGAAACAAGGCACTGACAGCATCAACCGTGATGACGGCGCGTTCCTCCTTTCACACACCTGGGACACCCTCCTCCAGAGACCACCGGGCGACAGAAGGCGTGGTCAGTCTGGGCGACCTGCAGGTCCCATCAGGCTGACCACGCCTACAGGAAGTAACAACAGTTGATATATGACACGTCACCACCAACACCAGTGACAGTTCTGAAGACGGCTCGCAGCAGCAGCCGAAACATGTCAACAAGGTACAAATACACTTGGCTACATTGTCTTAGAAAGGAACCTAAGAAGTTAATGCATTAAGAAGACAAAATGAATATTTTTGGCGTCATAAAATAAACACATACAGAATACTAAAATTAGCTAAAGAAAATCAATAAAAGACAGTGAGAGGAGCACACCATCCTCACGCCGAGTTAAAGCGAGTAAAAGCGTTATATTTAATGCTCTATAGCAGTGTAATACCTCCTCTTTAAAGTATTTCCTCCTGTCGTAGACACCTGCACCTGTCGGAGAACCTGCTGGAGCGCCTGCCGTCCTCCTGCCTCTCGTCGGCTCCTCGTCTGGAGCTGCTCACGCTCCACTCCAACCCCTGGGTGTGTGACTGTGGCCTGCGCTGGCTGCTGCACTGGGGAGCCGAGCATCAAGGTCAGAGCCGGGTCCTGGTCTCATCCTTCGATAGGTTTAGTCTGGGTTAAGTCCCGGTATAGACCTGGTTTAGTCCTTGGATAGGTTTAGTCTGGGTTAAGTCCCGGTATAGACCTGGTTTAGTCCTTGGATCGGTTTAGTCTGGGTTAAGTCCCGGTATAGACCTGGTTTAGTCCTTGGATAGGTTTAGTCTGGGTTAAGTCCCGGTATAGACCTGGTTTAGTCCTTGGATAGGTTTAGTCTGGGTTAAGTCCCGGTATAGACCTGGTTTAGTCCTGTTTAGGGCGACCAGACGTCCCTGTTGACCCGGGACAGTCCCAGTTTTGAGCCCTGTGTCCCCCTGTCTCAGCAGATTTACCCAAAACCACTCATTTGTCCCAATTTTATACAAGAAACGTCACTATTTTTAACCAATCTGATCCCTGCCGACAGTAAAGAGAGGCATAAACTGTCATTTGTTTGGGTAAAATACACAAAAGCTGCTTAAAAACGACAAAAACATAAAGAAAATGTGGCTACACTGACTCATGTTAGTGCCAAGTACAGAACAGTTTTCCTTAATTACGCACTCGTTTCACTCTTTTATTATTAGCAACCCAAACCAAGGATTATGGACAAAATAAAGAAATGAAAACACCATGTAGAGCGGGTTAATACGAACAACAGGCTATTATTACAACGGCAGGAAGTGCTGTGATGTTGAGTCGTGCAACTTCCGGTCGATGATTTTCTAGGGCAAAATCCCTGTGGAAAAGTGTGTCATATTTTTGAACAGCTTCATAAATCTCCCGCAACACCAAACATCCATCCTTCATCCAACAAGGTCGACAAAGAACATAAAAAAAGTGTGTAACTTTGTCCATCCTCGACTCACGTGTGGGTCAGAGTAAAATCTGAGACTAAATACAGAAGAACTTCCACTGGACTTGGGCAAAATAAATGAAGTTTATGCTCCTCTGGTTTAGACCTGAAATAGACCTGTGTTTAGACCTGGTTTAGACCTGAAATAGTCCTGATGTAGTCCTTCTTTAGTCTTGGTTTAGACTTGGTTTAGTTCTATTTTAGCCCTAGCTTAGTCCTGGTTTAGTCTTGGTTTAGTTCTGGTTTAGACCTGGTTTAGACCTGAAATAGACCTGATATAGTCCAGGTTTAGATCTGATATAGTCCTGATTTATACCCGAAATAGATCTGAAATAGTCCTGGTTTAGACCTGGTTCATACTTAAAATTGACCTGAAACAGACCTGATATAGTCCTGGTTTAGTCCTAGTTTAGACCCGGTTTAGACCTGGTTTTGATCTCAAATTGACCTGAAATAGTCTTGTGTTTAGACCTGGTTTAGTCCTGGTTTAGTCCTGGTTTAGTCCTGGTTTAGACCTTGTTTAGTCCTGGTTTAGTCCTGATTTAGACCTGGTTTAGCTCTGAATTAGTCCTGTGTTTAGACCTGTAATAGGCCTGTGTTTAGGCCTGGTTTAGACCTGGTTTAGACCTGGTTTAGACCTGAAATAGTCCTGGTTTTGTCCTGGTTTAGTTCTGGTTTAGACCTGGTTTAGACCTGGTTTAGTTCTGGTTTAGACCTGAATTAGACCTGGTTTAGACCTGAAATAGTCCTGGTTTTGTCCTGGTTTAGTTCTGGTTTAGACCTGGTTTAGACCTGGTTTAGTTCTGGTTTAGACCTGAATTAGACCTGGTTTAGCCCTGAATTAGTCCTGTGTTTAGACCTGGTTTAGACCTGTAATAGGGCTGTGTTTAGGCCTGGTTTAAACCTGGTTTAGACCTGGTTTAGCCCTGAATTAGTCCTGTGTTTAGACCTGGTTTAGACCTGTAATAGGGCTGTGTTTAGGCCTGGTTTAAACCTGGTTTAGACCTGGTTTAGACCTGAAATAGTCCTGGTTTAGTCCTGGTTTTGTCCTGGTTTAGTTCTGGTTTAGACCTGGTTTAGACCTGGTTTAGTCCTGGTTTAGACCTGAAATAGTCCTGATGTAGTCCTTCTTTAGTCTTGGTTTAGACTTGGTTTAGTTCTATTTTAGCCCTAGCTTAGTCCTGGTTTAGTCTTGGTTTAGTTCTGGTTTAGACCTGGTTTAGACCTGAAATAGACCTGATATAGTCCAGGTTTAGATGTGATATAGTCCTGATTTAGACCTGAAATAGATCTGAAATAGTCCTGGTTGAGACCTGGTTTATACTTAAAATTGACCTGAAACAGACCTGATACAGTCCTGGTTTAATCCTAGTTTAGACCCGGTTTAGACCTGGTTTAGATCTGAAATTGACCTGAAATAGTCCTGTGTTTAGACCTGGTTTAGACCTGGTTTAGTCCTGATTTAGATCTCGTTTAGTCCTGGTTTAGACCTTGTTTAGTCCTGGTTTAATCCTGATTTAGTCCTGATTTAAACCTGGTTTAGCCCTGAATTAGTCCTGTGTTTAGACCTGGTTTAGACCTGTAATAGGCCTGTGTTTAGGCCTGGTTTAGACTTGGTTTAGTCCTGAAATAGACCTGATATAGTCTTGGTTTAGTCCTGGGACATTTCTTGTATAAAACTGGGACAAATCAGTGTTTTTGTCTAAATCTTTGGGACAGGGGGACACGGGGCTCAGGACTGGGACTGTCCCGGGGAAACAGGGACGTCTGGACACTTTATTTACGCTAAACATGTGCACAACAGTGAGCCGTATATCACACATGAATATGTTGTTTACCGTTAGCATGTGTGTGCAGTTAGCGGTGCGCAGCGTGTTTACCGTTAGCATGTGCACATCGGTGAGTCGTATTTCAGTGTTTACGGTGTTGACGTGGAGGTCTGGGAGCTGTTGGAAACTCCGGTGTTGTATTTTTGATCTCCACTTCTGTTTCTGGACAAATAACACTGTGTTTATTGTGATTTATTTATGTTTGGGCGTGCGGGGGAAACAGGCGGCGGAAGCTATACTTTATTTCCTATGGAGGCCCTCGAGGGACAAGTGAGATTTCCGAGCAACAGATTCCCTTTTCTCTTCTCTTGAAGTTCGACCAGACGTCCCTGTTGACCCGGGACAGTCCCAGTTATGAGCCCTGTGTCCCCCTGTCTCAGCAGATTTACCCAAAACCACTCATTTGTCCCAATTTTATACAAGAAACGTCACTATTTTTAACCAATCTGATCCCTGCCGACAGTAAAGAGAGGCATAAACTGTCATTTGTTTGGGTAAAATACACAAAAGCTGATTAAAAACAACAAAAACATAAAGAATAATGTGGCTACACTGACTCATGTTAGTGCCAAGTACAGAACAGTTTTCCTTAGTTACGCACTCGTTTCACTCTTTTATTATTAGCAACCCAAACCAAGGATTATGGACAAAATAAAGAAATGAAAACACCATGTAGGTGTAATACGAACAATAGGCTATTATTACAACGGCAGGAAGTGCTGTGATGTTGAGTCGTGCAACTTCCGGTCGATGATTTTCTAGGGCAAAATCCCTGTGGAAAAGTGTGTCATATTTTTGAACAGCTTCATAAATCTCCCGCAACACCAAATCTTCATCCAACAAGGTCGACAAAGAACATAAAAAAAGTGTGTAACTTTGTCCATCCTCGACTCACGTGTGGGTCAGAGTAAAATCTGAGACTAAATACAGAAGAACTTCCACTGGACTTGGGCAAAATAAATGAAGTTTATGCTCCTCTGGTTTAGACCTGAAATAGACCTGTGTTTAGACCTGGTTTAGACCTGAAATAGTCCTGATGTAGTCCTGGTTTAGTCTTGGTTTAGACTTGGTTTAGCTCTATTTTAGCCGTATCTTAGTCCTGGTTTAGTCTTGGTTTAGTTCTGGTTTAGACCTGAAATAGACCTGATATAGTCCAGGTTTAGATCTGATATAGTCCTGATTTAGACCTGAAATAGATCTGAAATAGTCCTGGTTGAGACCTGGTTTATACTTAAAATTGACCTGAAACAGACCTGATATAGTCCTGGTTTAGTCCTAGTTTAGACCCAGTTTAGACCTGGTTTTGATCTCAAATTGACCTGAAATAGTCCTGTGTTTAGACCTGGTTTAGACCTGGTTTAGTCCTGATTTAGATCTCATTTAGTCCTGGTTTAGTCCTGGTTTAGACCTTGTTTAGTCCTGGTTTAATCCTGATTTAGACCTGGTTTAGCCCTGAATTAGTCCTGTGTTTAGACCTGTAATAGGCCTGTGTTTAGGCCTGGTTTAGACCTGGTTTAGACCTGGTTTAGACCTGAAATAGTCCTGGTTTTGTCCTGGTTTAGTTCTGGTTTAGACCTGGTTTAGACCTGGTTTAGTTCTGGTTTAGACCTGAATTAGACCTGGTTTAGACCTGAAATAGTCCTGGTTTTGTCCTGGTTTAGTTCTGGTTTAGACCTGGTTTAGACCTGGTTTAGTTCTGGTTTAGACCTGAATTAGACCTGGTTTAGCCCTGAATTAGTCCTGTGTTTAGACCTGGTTTAGACCTGTAATAGGGCTGTGTTTAGGCCTGGTTTAAACCTGTAATAGGCCTGTGTTTAGGCCTGGTTTAGCCCTGAATTAGTCCTGTGTTTAGACCTGGTTTAGACCTGTAATAGGGCTGTGTTTAGGCCTGGTTTAAACCTGGTTTAGACCTGGTTTAGACCTGAAATAGTCCTGGTTTAGTCCTGGTTTTGTCCTGGTTTAGTTCTGGTTTAGACCTGGTTTAGACCTGGTTTAGTCCTGGTTTAGACCTGAAATAGTCCTGATGTAGTCCTGGTTTAGTCTTGGTTTAGACTTGGTTTAGTTCTATTTTAGCCCTATCTTAGTCCTGGTTTAGTCTTGGTTTAGTTCTGGTTTAGACCTGGTTTAGACCTGAAATAGACCTGATATAGTCCAGGTTTAGATCTGATATAGTCCTGATTTATACCTGAAATAGATCTGAAATAGTCCTGGTTTAGACCTGGTTCATACTTAAAATTGACCTGAAACAGACCTGATATAGTCCTGGTTTAGTCCTAGTTTAGACCCGGTTTAGACCTGGTTTAGATCTGAAATTGACCTGAAATAGTCCTGTGTTTAGACCTGGTTTAGACCTGGTTTAGTCCTGATTTAGATCTCGTTTAGTCCTGGTTTAGACCTTGTTTAGTCCTGGTTTAATCCTGATTTAGTCCTGATTTAAACCTGGTTTAGCCCTGAATTAGTCCTGTGTTTAGACCTGGTTTAGACCTGTAATAGGCCTGTGTTTAGGCCTGGTTTAGACTTGGTTTAGTCCTGAAATAGACCTGATATAGTCTTGGTTTAGTCCTGGGACATTTCTTGTATAAAACTGGGACAAATCAGTGTTTTTGTCTAAATCTTTGGGACAGGGGGACACGGGGCTCAGGACTGGGACTGTCCCGGGGAAACAGGGACGTCTGGACACTTTATTTACGCTAAACATGTGCACAACAGTGAGCCGTATATCACAGATGAATATGTTGTTTACCGTTAGCATGTGTGTGCAGTTAGCGGTGCGCAGCGTGTTTACCGTTAGCATGTGCACATCGGTGAGTCGTATTTCAGTGTTTACGGTGTTGACGTGGAGGTCTGGGAGCTGTTGGAAACTCCGGTGTTGTATTTTTGATCTCCACTTCTGTTTCTGGACAAATAACACTGTGTTTATTGTGATTTATTTATGTTTGGGGCGTGCGGGGGAAACAGGCGGCGGAAGCTATACTTTATTTCCTATGGAGGCCCTCGAGGGACAAGTGAGATTTCCGAGCAACAGATTCCCTTTTCTCTTCTCTTGAAGTTCGACCAGACCTCCCTGTTTACCCGGGACGGTCCCAGTTTTGAGCCCTGTGCCCCCCTGACCCAAAGATTTATACAAAACCACTGATTTGTCTCAGTTTTATGCAAGAAATGTCCCAGGTGTCCCTATTTTTGACCAATTTTATACCTGCCGACAGTAAACAGAGGCATAAATTGTCAATTGTTTCGGTCAAATATATAAAGTCTGCTTAAAGCGACCAGTGTTTTTTGTTTTTTTGCAACAGATTTTAGCTTCAAATGTGCCGCAGTTCAACTTTAACAAATTTATTAGAGCACCTGTCAAGAAAACAAAGAAAACACTTTATCTTTGTTTTAAGAAAATGACTAATTGGAATAACAAAATGGTCCATGTAGACAAATAATAACAAAAACGTGGTTTGTTGTGAGCTTCTTTGGCGCAGATAACAGCTGCGTTCTTACTGTTTTTATGTCGTTTTGCAAAGTCTATTTTGTAATTGATTTCCAAATCATTTCTAGATTTGGATGAGACTTTTTTTGGAAACCATTAAACCTAAAAATGTATGGACAGCAACAATAGTTCTATTTTACCATTAAAGATGTCGTTTTGATAAAAAAAAAAGATCTTGCATATACTGGAGGATTAACCATTATAGAGACATAAAAAGATATTTTGGTAAACAGAAATACTGTTAACACTCGAAGACCCACGACATCGTACACGACTCCGAGGAATCTGTTTTCTGTAACCGCAGAACTTTGTAACGGTAAAAGACAGAAACTTCCTTTTCCCCTCTGAAAGTGCAGACATAGAGGTTTCCGTACATTTCTGCGGCTTTATCCTACGTCACACTCACGCTGTGTGATGACGTGAGCAAAACGAGTGTCCAACAGGAACTTTGTTTTCCCCAAACTCATGCGCTCCGTCCATTTTGATGGAGCCAAACTTTGCCAAAGAGTGAAGTGAGTCAAGATGGTCGACTCCTCTGACTGTGTGTGTTTAGAACGAGGGAAAAAGTCGCTCTAAGTGGAGTTAATTCTCACACACATGGAAAATTACACATCTTGGTGTGTGTAATTGTGCATCTCTTTCTATTTTTATTTAAAGGTTTATTTCAGTCCAAATGAACAAATCCAAATGTAATTTCCACCCTGGAAATGCAGAAGTGCTGTGGCTCTGGCCCTGGACCTGACAGGAGCTGTTTCCAGGACTGGACCAGGAAAGTCATGGAGCCACTGCACTTTTTTTGTTTTTAGGGCAATAAGGAGATTTTTAATTTACTTACAGACTTGAGATTTTGCATTTTTGTAGCTAAGGCCCTAAATTAAGCATTTTTTATGTCCAAAAAGTTGTTTATATATGTTTGCTGTATTTTTTTTCCATCTCTATTTCTGGTCCTGTAGCTTTTATCACAGCCTCATGACACAACTACAGCAGCAGATTGTGAAATAACAGGTTGGACTGAACAAAAGGAGGTAGAACACTTCATTAGGGGTAAAAGGGGCAGTTATAAAAGCAAAAGTTTTTTTTAAAATCCAGGCGAGGAGAAATGTACTAAAATTGCCGTTAGGTCTTTGGGGGTTAAATTATGTATGACAGTTTGATAAAAGCAAAAAAAGGATAATATATCTACTGTATTTTAATTATGCATTTCGATTCTAAAACCTGTTGTGTTGTTGTTTCAGGTGTGGTGAAGTGTAAGAAGGATCGTGACTCTGGTTCCTCGGAGGTTTGTCCCCAGTGCTCGTCTCCACAACCTCTGAACTCCTCCAACCTCCTGGACCTCACCCCGGACCAGCTCACCTGCGAACGCCCCGTCCTCCGATCCCGCCTCAAACTCTGGGACAACCCGCGCTTTTCTGAGTCCGAGTCTGAGCCGGACCTCCCCTACACCAGAGACTTCAAAAAACCGCTGGGAAAACTCACCTTCGTGCTCTCCGACAGCCACTCCAACCACGCCCACGTCGCCTGCGACGTTCGGAAGCCCACGGAGACGTCGCAGATCTTTTGGAGCGCGAATCCCCAAACTCCGGACAACGTCGCGGTGAACGCCACGCTGGCCACGGCGCTCGAGTGCGAAATCGATCGGGAGTCGTTGCAAAATCTGTGGCAGTTGGTCGCGTACTATTATGAAAGTCCCGCCATTTTGGAGAGGGGGCATCTCCGAGGGAACGCGTCGACTTTAACTTATCAATACACTCAAGTTATCAACCAAAACTCACCGTATTTTACCGAATTAAAGGGATATATGTCTGCGGAACCATCGTGGCTCCTACAACCGAGAGTAACGTTGAAGCTAAACAGACCGCAAACCACGACCAAGAAGCTCGTCATGGATTTCACGACGGAAATTCGCAAAAACATCAACAGCTACAGAGGAGACGAAGACGACGGCGATGTCACTTCCTCTTGGGCTATGATTCGCCAGGGAGGAAGTGGCCGCGTCCAAACCGCAATCGAAGGTTCAAAGGTTCAACTCGGATGTGACGTCGTCGCATCGGACATGCAAATCAGAGTGGAGTGGATGCTACCGGATATGTCGGTTTTGGAAAATTCGAATGATAAAATCAAAATCATGCAAAACGAGTTGGTGATTTTGAACGCGACGATTTCGGATTCGGGGGTTTATCACTGTATGGTCCGGACGAACGCCGGGGTAGACTTGGCACCATTTAGGGTCACGGTAAAAGAAAAATCGCTAACTCCGACAGCTCTTAACGGGGAGAAGTTTGAACTGGAAAAAGGCGATTCGTTGACTTTGCCGTGTAATGTAACTTCGGCCCAACCCAGTCAAACCTTATGGTACCTCCCGAGGAATCAAATATTGCTTCCAACGCAACAGACGAAACACGCGCAAGTCACGAACAACGGGACTTTAGTGATAAAAAAGCTAACGGCAGAAGACGCCGGAGAGTACAGCTGCGTAGCGTCAAATTTATACGGCGCGGACATGATTGCACACGTCGTGGAGGTCAAATCAGACAAGCCGAAAGCTAAAATAGAAAGTAAGAACGTCCAAACGCTGCTGACAAACGTGGACGAAGGAGGGGAGGGATCTGGCGTTGATTTTCAGGAGATTATCCGGCCGTTCGCGACGCAGTTTCCGAAAAAAGTCGGGTTACAGCAGAGGAATCCAAATTTGAAAAGGGTCAGGGTCAAGGATTCCAAACGCAAGCCGAATAAATCTGTGAAAGAGCTTGATCCGAACAGATGGGCGGAGATATTAGCCAAAGCCAACGCTAAAGTGACGGAAGCGACGAGCGCCACGCAAAAGCTAAAAACGACAACAACGGTGACGACAGCTCCCGATGTTTTCACAAGACAACGCAGTAAAGACATAAAAATTGAAAGTCTAGCACCGGTTTTGCAAAGTCCACCTCCTCAAACTACCGAACCGTCTGTGACTAAAACGGAAAATCGTCCGGAACATTTAACAACCTCTGCGTCTCCGGTTACGCAAAATAAATTTTACAACGAAGAGAGAAGGAATTCCAATGTTTTCCCAAATCGTAGACGGCCCCCTTTTGTACGCAGGAGGCCCGGAAGACCGAGATTCCGACCAAATCACTTTAACAGGCCAGTAACTACTCCAATTCCTACTACTATAACTAC